>JAGDQP010001608.1:26027-118723 GCA_022664845.1 Lepisma saccharinum
GTTGTTGAGTATTTCGACTTAGCGAGGTTCGATTGATTGAATTATTAACGTTCCAAATGAGCTGGTATGCTTCTAAGGACGGGACCTACAGTTCAACGTGGACTCCGAACCACTTGTGTCCCTACCGGGAATCTGACCCGATCCCTTGATTACAAGGCGGCGAGCGTTACCACTCACCCACGAGGACACTAAGTGAGGTTCGAGTAATCATGAGACATAATATGGAACTTCATCCTGGAACTGGATATATGGAGATATAGACGTCAGAATTCACTTGTACTTCTATAGTGTAAGGACCCTACATTTCGCTTCGCCATCATATGAAACACTTAACTGAGTGCCGACCAAGATAGTTGTGTGCTCTGTGGGTTTAGGCTATCGACTCCAAAATCGCAGGTTCGCATCCCGCAGGCGTGGATTTTAACAAGCATTGCAGTCACGTAATC
This sequence comes from Lepisma saccharinum, assembly GCA_022664845.1. Classification (NCBI taxonomy): domain Eukaryota; kingdom Metazoa; phylum Arthropoda; class Insecta; order Zygentoma; family Lepismatidae; genus Lepisma; species Lepisma saccharinum. The sequence continues at coordinate 26,474 of JAGDQP010001608.1, forward strand.
GAGAAGGACCGAAGTCTGAAAAGTTACTAAGCTGGCCTGATAGTTTTACTTAACTACGTGCTGATCACGACGCAGCAGACTCACTAGAATAGCGGGAGTAACTGGCGCCTCACGCCTGTTCTAACCGTTGAGTAGTGTTCTACGGAAATGACTGCGCGAGCTTTCGAATCGTGACTTGATTGTCACCGTAAAAGGATCAGATCGTTCAACACCCTAAACTTCCTACTTGTAAAGATTTACCAAACCAAAAACTTCGGCTATAGAGGTATTCATTCTGTAACTTCGACTTGTTCTCGAGCAAAGAGTTTTGAGTAACACATACTGAATGGCACGTAGGAATATATATATATATATATATATATATATGGAATTATCGAGGTTTTTACTTCACAAAATTCTACTTATAAATTAACATGGGATGGAATAGTTAAGGTGGAGGGGGATTAATAAAATTCGAGTATCGAGGTTCCACTGTATATTATTTCAAGTCAAACTGGTTTTGAGCGATAATTTTAGAACATCCTTTTAAAAAAGTATTAGTGCAAAAGGTGCGTATGAAATCGATCGTTGTCATTGTAGGAAATGATTATCATTTTGCACGGGAGAATTTGTTTTAAGGACAATGTAAATCAAAATCTTCAACAAAAGATGGCAGCACTAACTCCGTATATGTCCAATGTATTTTTATCGTTGCACGAAATTTCAATGCTGCTCCTAGAAATTCAAGCCTAGAGAGTTCAAACTTTCAGGAAAGAAGGTTCATAACCAATTCAAGAGTTCTACCTGTGCCAATTTTTTATTTTCTTGTTCATTGTTGAAAGAGCTTCATTGTTAATGACATAACAACAATGAACAAGAAATAAAATAAAAAATCGGCACAGGTAGAACTCTTGAATTGGTTATGAACCTTCTTTCCTGAAAGTTTGAACTCTCTAGGCTTGAATTTCTAGGAGCAGCATTGAAATTTCGTGCAACGATAAAAATACATTGGACATATACGGAGTTAGTGCTGCCATCTTTTGTTGGAGATCTTGCGTTTACATTGTCCTTAATCTTGCTTTTTCTGAAAGCAGAATGAAATATACGCAGAAATGAGTTCCATTCGTATGTGATAGTGGATCACTTTCAATATTATTTCTCGTTCTCAGAGAAAAGTCAATAACTTGGTAAGCCTTAGTTTTTATGAAAACGTGGCATTTGGCTCCTGTGCCAAACGTAATTTCAATCCCAGGAAGACCAGTTGCTAGATTAACGTTTAACATCGTCATGCTTAGTATTTTTCTGTTCCTTATATTCCCGTTCTTCAATAGATCCATGTATAAATGTACTCCGACTCCTCGGTAAACAATATGAAAATCTTCAGAAATCAAAACACGACTAGAATTTATTCTACTATTTCTGTCAGAGGCGAAACAGAGTGTCTACCAGTCAAGGAAATGTTCAGAGTGAAGCAAAAAATCAGATAATCAAGATTCAAATAAAAGGCGTCAAATTTTGCTTCAAGTCAAGAATTTTTAGTGATCCCTCTCCCTCCCTCCCCCTCCCCCGTCATTTTCCGCCTCTTCTTAATTTAGTTCATCTGTCCACCAGTAAAGCAGTGCTTCAAAAGAAACTGACATCAGATTTGAAATTGCGTCCTCGACATCATTATATCCGGACTTTTTTTAAATCCGCTAACACTACGAATGGACTTCCTTTCCATTAGATTAGCTTCTTCCATTTGACACTAGTGCTTGAGTGAATGCAGGCAGGACTTCAGATCTGAAATCAAGAATCTCGATCTCGATTGTATCTCTTGGATTTAGGATTAATCAGCTAAAGCCGGGAATCCAATAAGCTATGTCTGTCGATAGCTTTCAACAGGGCTACGAAGGTGGTTGAGGTGTCGTTGGGAACGTCTCGGCTGAACGAAGTCAAATCTGCATAGGTCAGGTCTGTCGGAATTCGAAATTTCTTCGATTGCCCTGACTTCTATTCCGAACCCCCCACCCCCAGCCCCATTACTAGGACTACAAAGGTGGTTGACGATTCGTTTGAAATGTGTCTGCGAAACTTCCAGCAAAACATCCCCATCAGATGTTGCTGCTAAAGCTTGGGCTCTGCCTCACTTGTTTCGTTACATTGTTGATGCTACAAATTCAGATGGTTTTAGCTTCTTCTGTTTTGTCTTCAACCTTTACAGTATTTGTTGTCTTATATGGACTAATGTAAAGTTGGTCATATCACATTTCGAGTTTTACTCTTTCCTTTATCTTCACTTCCGCTAGCCATAATAATGGGCGACTTGCCGCCATAAACTTTGTTTACGGCACTTTTGTCTTACACGCACTTCAGTACATTATCATCTGGATTAACGAATTAGCCAATATTGGAAACACAAGCACTTATTTTTAAATAGGGACAGTAAGCCACAAGGACCAGGACGCGGAGAAAATGAACTCTTGCTGCTTGCTTCGACTATAGTCTATATGAGATTTTTCTTAGGAATTTTCCCAGAAATTCTCTACTTTTTTCCCCGTAGGACGTCATAGACCTATTCGTGTGCTGTCATTCAAAAGTATATTCTATTACAAAGTGAATTATGAATCGTAAGTTTGCAATACGGTAATTTCAGGAAATTGTTTCCATGACTGTTGCAAAGTCATTACATTTAAGGGTGGTCCATGATTTTTTCCCCTTATTGATGCATTCATTTGAACTCTTTAAGTGACCTTGGAAAAACTACTACAAATATCGTAACTTTTTTTTTATTACAGTATTTCCTTATACCATTAAGGCAGTGAAGTCCCGCAAGTAAGCACGAAAGGGATTTGTCAGGAAATTTCCCGGAAGTCATTTTTTTTTCCTTATACCTCACAGCGCTTGTGAGTGCTGTCATCCATAAACCGATTCCATTGGAAATGAAGTATGAACCGTTAGTCTGCGACAACGGTAGAGAGCTACGGGTAATTTTATTAATGTCAGCAAATGGTTTCCATAGTCTTGCAAACGGACTATTAAAATTAGCCGCAGGAAAAGGGTTATAAGGTCTTTTGGGGTCTGCCATAAACTGCTCCCCCACTTTTTTTTCTCATGCTTGTTTCTAACAACTTAATATTTTCGCTCAATTAACAAATTCTGGAAAACGCACTGAAGTCCATGCAACTCAACTCTATTCAAGGAAGTATCTTTAAAAGTACCAAAGAACAATTGAAAGAAGTATTTTTTCAGTGAACGGCTCGAGCCCTAGTGAAGAAAAATTAAGGAATGTTTTCTATGTTCCAGTGTGCTGTTGGGATTCAAGCATGTTACTGACAAGATACAATGTGTATCAAGTGCAGTTTTTTTAGAACCAGCGATATCACTTTGCTTGTAAATGTGGATAGTTTTTCCTTGTACTTCCTTTTAACAGAGGCAACCATAATACTCCATGGTCAAAAGAAAATTATTTGTAGTAGGAAAAAGGTAAAACTTTGGATTAAAATATATTTGAAGTATTGGTTACAGTACAAGCCTATTCAAAATGTTGTCCATCACTTTCTATACATTTCCTCCATCTTTTGAACCCATTTTTGAAATCCATTTTGGTAAAATTACTCACGACTTCGCAGCCAGTTTAACGTCATTAAACTGTTCCCCGTGTAGGTTGTTTTTGAAGGGGGAAAACAGAAATGTCTGAGGGATCCAAATGAAGATTATAGGGGGGTTGGGATATCACAGTCCCCTCTCATTGTGGCAGTAGCGTGCGAAGTTTCCAGTGAAATGTGCGGGACGTGTATTATTATGATGTAGTACAACGTTATCAAGTGGAGTGTCCCTTTCTAATAGCTTCTTTAAGCTTCTTAAATGTCTGCACCTACAAACACTGTTCATTGTTGTACCTCGTTCAAAGAAATCAATCAGATTGACACCACGTTAAATGTCACCACCACGTGTTTTATAAATGTGCATATAAAGTGAAGAAGTTACTATATAGTATTCCAAGAGGTTGTGACATTTGACCACCCTTTACTCACTGATTAGGTTTCTTGGAATCCACTTTGCACAGATTCTTCTATAGTAGCTTAGATCTTTTAAATTACTGTTTCCATAGCACTGTGGTCACAGTGAATGGCAGTTCATCGGCTGAAATGAAGACTTTACTTGTTGCCTATTGACATATCACTGCAGTTGCGGATCTCCCACTCCGTTGTTTGCCCTGTACTGTACTTTTTCCTGTTCGATACCTCTTCATCCATTTTCGGACATTACTTATATCTATTGTGGCATATCCTGAAGTCGTCTTTGGATTTTTGGTGCCTGCTATTGAAAATAAAACTTGTTACATATTAGTTACATTATAGTACACGTCAGTGAAATTTTATTACAATAATTATGTGCGACGATGCGTTATTTCCGTGGTGCTCTTTGTATTATTTTGTATTGTCGAATACTATGATTGTTTTAAAATCGGTCTTATTTATCTCTAGGTTCTGGTGAAGTGAGGCAAGAAAAAGGAAGACCATCTTTATCAGAAAATAAAGAGTCAAAGAAACAGACGACAGCACCAACAAAGAAGCCGACGCCTGCGACGCCGGAGAACCAAACTGAAAACGTTCGCCTCACGAGAACTGCTCTAAAGAACTTAACGACAGCCGTTACTCGCAGAGGAAGGAGACAAGTGGTTGACTCTGATAAACTTTTGATGCCAAATGATATAGCGAATGGCATTGCTACGAAGCGAAAACAGAACGTGGAAGTGAAAAAGGGTGGGAAAGAGAATACTGTACAAACGCGAAGAAGTGGCTCAAGGTTATCGACAGAGGAAATAGCAGATTATGTTAAGAAAGAAGATAGTGGCGACGACGACAATGATGATGATGATGTAGGTGAGCCAGCTGCTGCTGATGATGACGCCAAAGCAGATTCTGACGCCGTTGTGGAAACGGAATCACGTGATGATAGTGTTTCTGAGCGTGGCGTTTCGAAGAAGCGTCCGGGGAGGCCAAAAAAAAGTTTGCCTGCAAAGAAAGGTGAAGAGGAGGAAAAAGAGGAGGACGAGAAAGCAGGGAAGAGAGCCAGAAGAACGCCCGTGGAGGACGATGACTCAAGTGATGATGAGTTCGTGGTTGAGAGAATTCTGTCCAAACGCTACAATATAAATAAGAAACGAGATGAATACTTTATTAAGTGGGAAGGTTATGCAAGGTATGTAACATGTTTTTCCTTTATATTAATTCCTACCCTTTTGTTCAATATGTATATCTTAACGTGCCCTTCCTCTTTTTTCATAAGATGCTTTTAGTATGAACTTTTGCTAGTTTGAAAACGGATATATGCTTTCAACCCTTGGGATGGTTGCTTATAAAATAAGTGATCAATTTCATAGATGCTTCTTAACACCAAAGGTTAAATGACAATACACTAAGGAAAAGGGTGAGCACGATTTTTTTTCCTCCATGATCATGCTTTTGAGCATAATTTAATATTTCAGGGAGCCACGGCCAATGTACATGTATTTTCGAAATAATGTTACAAATTTATTAACTTAGTTACCCGAAACACTTTTTTTTTTCGGTATAATTATACCTCCACTCGAATCTACAACCTCTTGATCGTGACTTTAGCAGGCTACCACCTCTTCCACCAGGCTCCCTGACCGTGAAGAACATTTGAAGGTGTATTGGGATGCAAACTTTGATCCCCGTTACTTCAGACTGACTAAATAGTTCGCCCCTAGTATTTTAGTATCTTCACACCTCAAGGGTAAACTGTGACTACACGAAATCTGGTCCCAAACTATGTCCAGACCGGGACATTCCTTTGTTAGTGATAGAAGACGATTTAAAAGTTCTCTTTTCCGCTTGTTCTCGTAGGTGTGTTCGGAATTTTGGAAAGTCGGAACTCGGGAATCGTAAGGGGATGTTCAAGTATTTCGTAAGCATGGAAAGTAGACGAAGATCAAGTCATTGCTTAAGATTCACTTAAAAAATATTTGTGTAGATTTAAAGATTTAAACCGTTATTTGAACTACGAAATAATAGGAAACAAAGGGAGCGAGTCTGGTATCTGCTTATTCTTACTTGACTCGTCTTGTGTTCTCTGAGACGCAGTCGAATCGTAACACAGTGGATGGAAGTTTTGCCTGTTGTTTTGCACTCCGACGTACTTGCCAATCGGTATTGTATTACAGGTTTGTTAAGCAAGTGTGTATGCTGTGTGCATTTTGAAAGGATAATCGAGCACGTAGTGTGTCAGATAGTAGTAGTTTGTGCCACCTACGAGAAGTTCTTTTCTTAGGTGGTGTTCGTTGAACCCAGTAGGTAATTTAACTTCTCCAATTGCCTTTCTTTTACAGCTCGGAGAATACGTGGGAACCGAAAGAGAATTTGGAGTCGTGCAAAAACATTTTAGCAGAATTTGAGAAGAAATGGGCTAAAGCTAAAGAAAAGGTCGAGAATTACGGTAAAGCGCCGTTGACTAAAGGAAAAAGCCCCGTGAAATCTACAGCCAAATCACCCGCTGCAGCCCCAGCCAAGGCTGAAAAGCCCGCCGCCAAGAAACCAGCTGACACATCCAAAGCAAATGCGACACCGAAGACACCGGCGCCAGTCGCACCAGCAACCACGCCATATTACAGTGGGTAGGTATTTAATATTTATTAACTTCAGTGAAGGAATCTTCATGGGTGATTTGCCTAACAACATATAAGTATAATCTATAGGGAGAGTCAAGTATATTCTGGTAGAGAAAACCGGCTAATATGTACATTTTCGTGTTTCTTTTTGTTTTCATTCCTTTTGTGCTTGTATTGTGCAAAATGTTGCTTCTAAGTCTTTGAAGGATCAGACAGGATTATGTAAAATGCCGACTTACACATGAAATGGAACTGGGATATCGAAATTAGAGTAGAGAAAGGGCTGATGCTATGTAATAGAGAAGGAAAAAAAAACCTGTACGCTTTTAACGGCTTGCCCCAATGCTCACTTAATATTCAACAACACATTGAACAGCAGATAAGATAGTGAAACCAATAGTAATCATGAAAATCATAATATAAATTCATTATGCGCCAGAATTCAAACTTAAGGCAAAAATATATAAGTGACTACGTTGCAAAAATTCCGCATAGAGCAGTGGTTTTCGATACGTGTGCACCCCTGCGTAGTATGCCGCGTCTGTTAGCATCGTCATTTATTAATGCAACAGTAGCAAAAATTGCATCAATAACCGAGCGGCCGTAGCTCAGTGGTAGAGCGTTGGCATAGCATTCAGGAGGTCGTGAGTTCGATCCCAGCGGCGGACTACTCTGACTGAGGCTTTTCCTCAGTCACTCCAGGCAAATGCCGGGATGGCACCTTCAGCATAGGCCCTGGCCGACACCTTCCCGAGTCCTTTCCCCCCTTTGATGGCCCTATTCCGTCCTGAGCCTTAGATGCCTGAAGGCCGTCAATAATACAGTGTATCCCTGAAATAATGGGATAAACTTCAGGAGGTGATTATTCACATCGAAACAAGAATAAAGCTCGTTTGAAGAAATTTTGATTTGGAACATGAGTAGTTTCAGAGCTACAGTCGCTCAATGTTAAAGTGGCATCTTTACAAATGACGTCATATCTCGACAAGAAATACATAAGCAATTTTGGCTTAGCAAATCACAATCGAAGTACTTATAAGGACATCCATTTTAGCATTGTTTACAGTTGAGTGGTATCGCATAGGCAGGTTACGCAACGTAAGGAATTCATTGTCAGGGAATTAATATGGTTTAATAGGGCAAGCATATTAAACCCTTCTAGACCATAAACGTTGCTTAACTTTATGTATCGTCGGGTACGGCTTACGTCATTACTTGTCGAGATATGACGTCATTTGTAACTGGAGTACTGTATGTAGCTCCAAACTCGCATAATTTGAAATTTCTTGATAGGAACGTTTTTCTTGTGAATGACCACCTCCGAAATTTGTCGCGTTATTTCAGGGACACACTATAATTTAGCGAGAGGGTTCGGGAGCATTCGAGACATTTCGCCTAATTGACCTTGATAGGGATAGAACTTCTAGCGCATTGCTGCTGGGCTCTGCCATAATATCACACATGGCGAAATAATCTGCTTTGAGCACTTAAAGAGAATGCATCATTTTGGACAAGTATCTACTTGTGAGTTGTGACACTCCCTTATTTCAAAACAATATAAAGTGTGGCATAACCGTTTTCCTTTAATGGGTGTATTAGAACATGTGTGTCGTTGTGAAATGTTCATGTATGGGAAGAACTATCAGGCGCATTAAAAATCACGATACCGCGTTTCATTTTAAATAGAGGCAGATAAAATTTGCCTTACGATGAATCTGCCGTAACTTTAACATAATGAAAGAAAGCTAGAATATTTTAGCGTGACTTCATTGTATTTTAGAGAATGCACAACAATCTAAGCATGTAAACTTTCAAATGCTTTGTATCTTCCTGCTCACATTCTAAGGAAACCGACCAAAAGTAAAGTATGGCAATTTTAGTCACTGTCTTAGAAATTCGACTACAGAGAAGTCAAGAGGGTTGTGATTACGATTCTTTCCCCTGTTGTTCCGGTATGGGCGCGGTTCCAAAATTTATTTACCATCCTTCTATTACCTTTGATATTGTTAATCTTCTATTGCTTTTCGTGTTTCTTATAAATTGACCTATAAGCGGGTTCGAGAGATACCTAATAATAAAAAGGGGCACTTTAAACTGTAATGCTAAGTGGCTAATACTCCTGTTTTCTCTAATTATTATTATTAAAGATGGGAAAGGAAAGATTGATTCTAATGAATAAAATTTTAAAAAAAGGGGGCAGATATGTCCCCTGTGCTGTTAGCTCTTAGTTTAAGTTAGTCTGTAGTGGCCTAAAACTATACTTGAAAAAGCATTCGACTTCAGCTAGTGCTATCATATTTGAATAAAGAAGTAAAGTTTTTGTACAGTCCTATATTTTCAAATATTAAGACACAAATCGGTTAGAATCAAGTACTTTTAGTATAAACATCCAGTATTGTTAGGTCATGCAAATCCTAACATATATCATATAATCTAGTGTATTCTGTCAATAATAACTGCTGATCAATCTTCTATTTGTCATGCAGTAGTTACCTACACAAATAGTTCATGCATGGATTGTACCACAAAGTTATTTCCCCGTAAATATTAATGATGCCCGTAATCATAATCTGATTAGCTTCCAGTTCCTAAAGAATTGCTGTTTCAAATTCAACATCGCTATTTCTGACGAAGTAAGGATATATGATGTGGATGTTAAATAATCTTGTCTTACTCATTTCCAATGAATCTTGTCTAACCATAACGGTATACTTCCATTTAATAGTTATTCCTACCTAAGTCTTCTAGATTGATATTTAAAAACAGCAGAACTTCTTGTTTCCTTATATCGTAAACACACAACAATCTGGCTTTAAATTTTCAGTTTCCATTGTTCACTCAAGAACAACAATGTTCTGATATAAAATTAATTAAATTAAACTTGCTCAGAATATTTCAAAGTAAAAAATTAAACAACAATCACTCATTTAGCTATCTAACATGTGGAGGCAGTGCTGCACATATTCTTGACCTACGGCAGATCGACTGCCTTTATCTCCCAAGGTACCAAGAATACTGTGGTAATCAATTTGATAGGAGGCTGAGTGCACCTCATAGCACCAGACTTGGAAGCACCGAAGAAAAGTCCCCAGCGTCCTGGCCGTGCATTGAACTCAGGTCACCCAATTCGTAGTCAGACGCGCTGCCACATGGTCAGTCATTTTCTTTAATCCTGTAATTTTTTTTGTTCCTTGTCCATTGTCGTTTGCAGATCTCAGAATACTCGAAAATGTTTCGTAGTATGTGAATGCATTATACATAGTGCATTTCTTTGTTCTGCCCGAACAATAACAGCGAATAAAGGTGACTTCTACCGGTTCGGTTTGTAATGCTAAAGGTGACTTGGATCGGTTTGTAATGCTATTGTGTACTCGTGAACGACACCAGCAAAGAACGGACCACTTCATCATGTTTTGCAGGTCTATAAGGAATATTCAGTCATTCTTGTCAGGTTCAGACTGCAGTATTTTTTCTACTTTTAATACTTTGTTTTTTAACCCTTGCAAGAATCAAGAGCTTGTCCATTTATTTGGCTCCGTACTATACATTATTAATATGAATATAGTCAATTAAGCCAGAACTTCCATGTGATATATAAATGCAAAAATTACATAAATATGTTGCAGAAATATAAGATACATGTTCCTTTCTTATTAAATTAAAACCTTGTGTATGTAGTACATTTTGAAAGAAAACAAGTTAGAGCTGCAATTCTACTAACAATCTCAAAGGCTCCAGTCCCTTTATAGCAATTTAGCCACGCAAGCATTAATTTTTATAAATTACGCTGGCTACACTGACAACTGCATTACTTAGGTTCGCGAAAATCCACAATACTTTTATCCAATAATGTTTATGCCAAGTTTGACGCAGCTAGGTCTAATTGAATGGAAGCAATTTGAACAATTGATTTTGTAGAAAATGGGCTGGCAGCACCAATCAGGACGGTTCTAGGGACTCTGAGCTGGTCTAGCCAAGACTTTTCCAACAAGACCTCAAGCATCTCTCTACAACTTGTAGTTCCTAAGGTTTAATTTCTGGACACGCACGGACGGACACCATGCATGAGAATAATAAAGGGTCCCTTTCGCTAAGACCTAAGAAGAAACTTGTTTAAAATAATCACACGTGTTACTTTTTTTTTAGTTGGAAGAAAAAGCCTCTTTGGAAAAATAATTGATAACACACTTCCTAAAACAATAAAGCAACAAATATTTGATTACTGGGAAACGATTTTTCTTAATCACGTTTTCTTACAGTAGATCCAGTTATATTGGCGAAAAATGTACGATATTGTCAGGAGGGGAAAGAGATTGGATACTTATTACGTGTGTGTTTGTTTGTTTTAATATTATCACGCTGAAGGTTGAGTAAGGCAATTTACACTGGCTTGTCATGTATAGGAAGTGCGTACGCTACTTTAATACTGTTATAATACTGTTCTTCTTTTGTTTAATAATGTTAAAAGAAGAAAAATGTTGGCGTGAGAAATATGTACCACAATGAAGGAAATTAATATTTTGTGTAAAATTTTAGAAATAAAAAAAGTTCTTAAATATGTAGAAGTATAATACTTAAATTGACAAATATGCAGATTAATTCATGATCATCTACTATGTTTATTTTCTGTATGCCTTCAGAGCAATGAATAAATATCCTGCTTTATATCTAATATACTCTTTTTCATTTGCAGTCGTCCCATAAGAGATAGCAAGAGGAAAGCCATGGACCAAGTAAAAGTGTGGTGCAACATTACTCGGAAATCGGACGATTCTGTTTTACAAGGTAGAGCTTATTTTTCAATTTGTGAGGAAATTCGTTTCTGTATTATGTTGCTTTTCTCTTTTAGTAGTGGTTGGAGAATGGTCAAGAAACTAGAACTTTTATACATTACTCAGAGAGGCAGTATTATCAAAATTATGTACATGTAGGTCCGTACATAATTGGTTTTGGGATAGATGCATAAAAATCTGCTACTATTTCACTTCTGCTCAAACTGTAGGCATCGCTCAGAGAAAGGGAACGTCAAGGATTAAGATAGGAGTTAAGTGCCTATTTCGAAACCTATCTTATACAAGAGCTACATATAGCTGACCAGGCACCGTGTGGTCTGAGGCTTTAGGCCAGCGTACTCAATCACGCCGGGGGAATGGATGTTTGTGGAGTTTAACTAGCAGTGCCTTCACAATATAATCGTTGGGCCGAAGTCAAAAGTTACTGGAATGGTCCATACAGGTTTACCAAAGAGCTGCGTATATGGGTCCTTTCTTATCAGAATACACTGTAATAAGCAATGTAGCCAGGTACATACCGTATTTACTCTTGAAATTTTACACACTTTTTACCCGGGATTCTGCAAAATGGCGTCGTCTACCGTTTCCGTCTCAGTATTTTTCTGTAACCCGTCGCCGCACGGAAACTATAGTCCGGACCTGTATGAAAGTGATTGTGCCGTATAAAAGATTGATATCTAGTTTCAAGTATACAGAATCTCTATCTAGTAAAACTACCGATATTTGCGCCAAAATTTAGAGACGCAAGTAATTTTCTTTCCGTATGTTAAAAATTATTTGTATAGCAGGCGTCAATGTAGATTAGTGCACTAGTTTGTAAAGGAGGTACAATTTCCTAAGTAGTAGTATGTGTTTTGATAAGTGAAGGAAGCTATGCGTAGCTCATAAATGCAGGAATGTGTGTGTATTTTTAACTTAAAAATGGTGAATAAACACCCCTTCTTATTTCAAACTCTTGTTGAAGAAAAGAAACCCCTAGAGTATATCAGAAACTATTGTATCAAAATCACATGAAATACCTATTTTATATGTCGTTGAATTGAATTGTATTTCTGGTCTTTAGGCATCTTTGGCTCAAGCTGTTTAACACTAGTACTACTCACAGGTTATCAAAATAACATGACGTAGTGCATTTGTGGAAGCATGCCCTCCGTGTAACTAGGATTAAGTAGGCTTAGATTCTGGAATCGTCCATTGTGGCTAGAGAGAAGAGTTCGAAGTCAGTTGCGGAAGTCGGCATTCGTAAGATTTCAGGAATCTCACTGAGAAACTGCGACTAGGAGAGCAAGTACTAGACTTTTTTCTATTGCTTAGTCAGTAAGCATGTGGGTACCTCCAACTTTTTTTCGCGAATTGTTTAGTCTGCTCTTTTCACTTCGCTTGGTTTAAATCATGTCTCATTTTGTGATTCCGGAATCCAGATTTCAGTTCTGTAATTCCGAACACCCTCTAATCCTGACTGAAGTTCTACCTGGTTTCTCTGTCACATCAAGCACGTCAGGGCTACTATCTTTCCCGTTTCCAACGAAGATTTAAATACGAACATATCTTATAAATTCTGCACCATACTAGTATGCAAAGAAAATACATTATACATCGAGCCGCCGTAGCTCAGTGCTAGAGCGTTGGTGTAGCATTCGTGAGGTCGTGCGTTCAATCCCAGCGGCCGACTATCCGGACGTGAGATTTTTCCAGGGGTTTCTTTGTCACACCAGTCAAATGCCGGGAAATACTTTCAACTTAGGTCCTGGCCGACACCATCACGCATCCTTCCTCTTCCCTTATCCCGGCCTTAGCCTGAAGGCGCAGTTTCGTTTGTGCGATTTTCAAGCTGCAGCAATCGCATGCGTTGTAGAGTATTGTGCAGTTTTTATTCGGGTTTTCTTTGAATTTGGAACTATTTTGTGCCAAATATGAACTTCAGAAGAGATGAGAATGGAAAGCTACGTCAAGAATGTACGAAAATACTATAAAATCGTTGGTAAAACGTCAAAGAAAGATAATACATGCAAAGATGTGATTGTCCTCTAGTAAGTTTGATGTTCGATAGATGGCAGCAGAGTTTCTTGGCAGCTTGAAGTAACTATATTGTTTTATATTGAATGAAAGTTGAGTTTAATTTAAAATGCTGATTATATTATTATTATAGTTGTTTGTAATCGTGCCTAAAATTCTGTTACTGTAAGAAGTATTGTGTACAGGAAGATGTCAAAACTAAATATGATTGTATAGATATACTAGGGCGTCGCGCACGCACTAAATATGCATAAAGGAAACTACCCCTCTACATGCTTCCGTCGCAAGCATTCATTGAATGCAGTGATTGCATACGACCATCGCCTAAACGAAACTGCACCTTTAGATGCCTAAAGGCAATAAATAAAAATTCAAGAATACATTATACCTGAAAGATGAGTAAACATTATTTCACGAAGTACAAGCGGTTGGTTGGGACACCTTCAACCATCATTCTGCCAAAATGTGAATCTGAAGCCGATACCAGGATGTCCCCTCCCCCTTTCCAAACAATCACGTTTCATTCAACATAGTCATTGACTGTCTCCGACATAGGAAATATGTCCAGGAACGAAATCCGATGGGGCAATATTGGGACTAGTCAAGAGTTAAAATCACTGCCACACCCTCGAGTTGCGATTTTATTCTGCCATAAATATACAATTCAATTAAATTGAATTAAGCCCCTCGTACACGATTCAATAAACATAGAATCAAAGTCTTGAACAAGCAGTTGGATGAGTGCGTACACAATCCAACTGAAATAATCAAAGGGTTGTATGCAAGTAGTGTTGAAAGTGTTTGGATGGTGCTCGTACACGATTTGATAAGTTAAGCGGAAGTGTAAAATGAACGTGAGGAGAAAAAAGCACATGAGTCGGTTTGCTCCTTCTGCGTTGAAAGCGGGCACATGCAGTGAATGTTAAACATGATATGCATCACTTGTAATAAAATAATAACCTGACTAACGGCTGCGGTTCCGTAGTTGGTGATGCCTCGAACCTCGACCTTTTATTGCTTTATTCAAAACTCTTTTCGATTCTTATAAGTTTTTATTTATTTCCGGTTACACGCACTTCTATAAACATCTAGCGACAACTAACAATCCAAAGTGAAAATGCATATTTTATTATTATTTCGTTAAATACGCACTCCAGTTGATGAAGATAGCGCCATGTGGAGGAATACTAATCGTGACACTTCGTGTTATGCATGATACGTATTTTGGCACAATAACACCGACAGTATTTCTAGCGAGCGAAGAGAAGAAGTCAGTTGTTTTTTTCGCGATGAACATTACTATCACGGACTCTTCGCCCTACACCACAAGGATATAGTTCCCACTTCACAGAGATAATTATTCACTTCTTTTAACGCCAATCTCATGTTTCCAAGTCACACAAATATATCATTTCTCCTGTAATTTTGCAAAAAGGCACCACCAGCTTCGGAACTGCACCCACCACTCTTCGCCTGACAATATATCCGCGGTTTTTGTAGCAAATTATGTTATTCATAACACGAAGTGATACCATTTAGTATTCCTCCACATGGCGTCTTATTTGCATGTACTGAGTACATATTTACGTAAATAATTATGAAATGTTGCAATTCGTAACTGATTTTGAGTTGCTAGCCATCAGTAGGTGATTATCAAAATGCCTGTATGAAATATTTGTAAGTGGTATAAAGCCAACATACGGCAAAATATGGCACAATAGCTGGCTGCCATATAACCTGTATAGCAGCCAGTACTAACGCTTTTTCTACAAGTTCTTGCAATCACTTTTGTGTATACGAGGTCGTTTCAAGAGGACTAGAATAGAAAAATATTTGTTTTGTGTCAATTTATATTATTTTTGGTGCATGAACATTTCTTTGAGATTGTTTGTTGGTAGGCGAGGGAAAAGTACGTGCACGGAGAACACATACACAAAGTTACTTGGATAGATGGAAAAACTTTACTTTATAATCCAGAAATTCCGCCAGCTATTGAGCCATACGTACGCTCTATACAACTCATTCTCTTGCAAATAAACATCGCACATACTTCTATGATACACAACGGTAACGGGCAATGCAAAAAGTATTAGGAAAAGCATGTGTCATTATTATTTCGCTAAATATGCATTTAAATTGATCAACATAACAAACATGGAGGATTTATTAGCGTTCATTAGACAAGCTACATGCAGATTGTAGGAATGTGGAGGCATATTAATAGCGTTACGTCGTATTATGAATGTCACATGATTTGCTACAAAAATCATGGCCACAATGTTGAATAAGCAAAGGCGGGTTAAGGAAGGTTAGATTTTTTATTATATGCGATGCACGGTTTAATGTGCTCGCTCACCAATGTGGAAGCAGCCAAGTAGTTCCAATTACTTTTCGCTACTTCACTCTAATTTAATATTTCCATGAGTCGAAACTTTGTTATATTTTAAGTTACAACACTTCCACACTCGTTGGAAAAGACTAAATTTTTTCCTGCCGTAAAGTAAAGTGCACCCAGATACTTCTATGTTTAGCAACTTTGAACTTCCTACATACAGTAAATAACTCGACCTTTCCACATAAATTATGAGCAACTAAATGGCACTTTAAATTTTAATATCCTACTGCTTCTAAATACATTTATACTTCATTAGGAATTATAGTAGGCCTTCTATATCAATTTCTATTGCAATAGTGATTGTACAAAAACTACAGAAGAAACATCAGGCACACTTTACCTCAGCAAGATGCGATGTAATTTCTTGTAGAGATACTTCATTTTAATTTTCTGATCATTTCTTTATTTCGCATCATAAAAGCAAGGACTTTACACAATGTAACCCTGCTCCATATCGACATTTTAATTTTTAGCGTTCCGGAAGCACAGTAGTCACGTGTTCAAGTCACCAGCGATGGGATTGGTGGATCACTGCGTTGAGTTCAAGAAAAATAGGACTGGTTCTAAATAGGATGTATTGGATGAGAAGACTTGAATTCAAGAGATTTCCTGCGTGGAGTCAATGATTCGTGACTTCATTTTGATCAAATTTCTTGTTCAACGACTTGTTGAAGCTTTATCGAATGGTGTACGAGGGGCTTTAGAAAATAACTAGATTCTGTTTTCCATCATTTAGTAATTTCACAGGTGGACTGTATAAACAATTTGCTTTATTATTGTTAACTACATGTTGCTTAGTACAGTGGAGCCTCCATTAACAGTCACCGACGGGACAGGGACTGTGACGGTTAACTGAATAGAAGTATAAGAGATATTTTATTATAAACGTGTACAGTAACGCGATTTCAAATGGTCCAAAAATGGGCATTTTTACGATGACTTATAAGAGAGTGACGGTTGATCGAGGTTGTACTGTAGTATTAAATTACATTTCCGAAAGCTCCGTAATTTTCTCTTATCCGTGTAGTTGTCACTTACTGACAATTTATACTACCTAATGCGTATCCATATTGCGTTAGTATAAGTTTTATTATTTGTAGAAGATAATATTGAGCAGTGATATAAAAGTATCAAGAAATATTTGCTGTTGTTAGTCTGCAGATGTAGTTTATTATTATTATTTTAAGAAAAGCAATCGCACAAGAAACTATCTGTAACCCAGTCCATTGTTCCAAAGAGAATTACGAATTTCGGATAACCATTGGACCGAGACAGCGCAGGTTCGAAACCTTAACATTTCAACCATCTCAAGTCAGGTCTTCGTAATTTTTAATCAGTCTCACCGTACGAATACCGGTATTCGGAAGTTGTCGAATGCCATGTGTTTCCGCAGAAGTTGTCGCCAAGGGACGTGATCTCTCAGACTTGAGCCAGGCTTTGGCAGTTGATATCATTAAAGTTTAGAAATTTAAAGAAAGAAGTAAAGAAAGCAATCTTAAAATTGTTGCACTTTTGAACGAAAGTGATGTTTCTTTTCAAATTAACACAAAAAGGTTGATAGCCGCCGTGGCCGGGACTCGAACTAGGATCTTCAAGTTGCCGGTTTGATATGCTGTCCATTACACCACCATAGCATGGTGTATGTTCCTCTCGCCTCGACGATCTCCCAGCGCCTGACTGTTGGTTACGAGGCTCAGGCATTCCACTACAAGCGGAGATTTAGCTATGTATAGGCTAGGAGCGGTTTAGGTTAGCCCAATTGGTCTTTAAAAGCTCACTGATGTATTTAATATTGTTTACAAATTGAACTATTATTATTACAAAGAGTTATCTTCGTTAAAAGAATGATAGCTTTACTAGATGTATTTTCGTTAGTAAATATTATGTTGAGTTAAATAACTTAAAGTGTTTCAATCGAAACTACTTCGTAATCGAGTTCATTTGGTAATGCTTGCGGTAGTGGTTTAGAATGTGAACCATAGATGGTGAGGCGATAAGTTGTAAAAATTTATAGCAATTAATAAATGAAAAGTAATTTATTGTATATGGAAGTTCGAAGGCAATGAATCTCGTTATTATTTTACTGAAACAAATTGTAAGGCTTTAAAATTGTTTTAGATTTTATTGAACTATGAAGTTACAATTATTAAATGACTATGTTATACGTATTTCTGTACCAAGGATGTTAAACGGTTATGGTCGGTACTTGTAGATATAATTCTCTACATTTTATGTCACATTGCGCTGTTTTATGTTCGTTGAAATTAAAGTTCGTTAACGAATATTACCTGGCTTTATATTCAATTAATTTCTTTTCTAAGGTGAAACACCTTAGGCTAAAGAAGTTACCGTTGAGTTTCGCCCCACCACAGTGCGTGAACCGTGGTCTATTCAAAGTTCGTCATCTCAACGTTCATGCGGCAAATCCTTCTTAGCGAGTTCGAGAGGTACCCACATCTCTGAGATAACTTGGAAGCAGCTTAGCCGAAGCTCGTTGCTGAAGACAAAGTCATTTATTGCATAATTGATGTAACATCCAGATCTTCTGGTTATTTCTCATGACTCCACTACGAGGCAAGTAGATTTCTGGTTTAGTTGAGGAAACTTGTGCAATCGTGAAGTGTGAAAGAATAAATGTTATTACCTTTTTGTTTCTTTACAATTTTTATCTTAATTTCAGTATTTATCATACACAAGGTTATTTAAGAATAAGGTAATATCGGTTGCAGAAGATTCCGTAATCAAATCTTTGCCTGTAGTGGAGTGACGAGGCGAGAGGAACATTCTACATACACAGAGAATTGGCCGTGGTGTAATGGACAGGATACCCAGACGACAAGTGGGAGATCCGGGTTCCTGTCCCGGTCACTGCGGCTGTAAATGTTTCTGTATTAATTTCAACATTTACCATACAGAAAGGAGGTTATTTGTGAAAAAGATAATAACATTTGGTGTTTCTTTTACTTCTTCGTTCGTTATAAATAACTTGCGATCTTTCTAAGAACCATAGGAGAGAATGTTGATCCGTGAAATTTATGTCAAACTAATGACGTTGTATTAGTTTATGGTTTCGTTATAGAAGTATACTCCAGGTACTTTAAAGTGTTTCCCATGGTGTTTATGCAATAAGTGCTCAACAGAAATGTTACTGTTGACTGTTGTTACTAAAGTTAAAAAGTGTTGTTGCTTTTTAATTTGTAACTAAGGATTTTTTTATTTTATCGTTTTTTAGGAAACAAAAGACGCCAGTCTGTTTCTGATGAAAGTGAGGCTGAACCTACCACAAGGAAAAAATTGAAATATGATATTGAAGCAGCTGGAAGCGATGTCAGTGATGACTATGTTCCTTCAAATGATAGCGACAGTGAAGCAGGAAAGCCTGAACCTCCGCCTCCGGTTCCCAAGAAACCAGGGAGAAAGCCAGCATCCGAATCGCCTGGTAAAAGCGGTAGTGCTGCGAAAACAGCCAAACTTAGTGTGAAAGCGCCAGTCCCAAGTCAAGCAAAGAAAACCACCACCAATGTGACATCAGTTCCAAGTAAATCCAGCACAATAAGTGCTGAAAAACCGAAGAGCAGTCAAAAGGCATTAAAGCCAAGCCATCCAGTACTTGTTGCCAACTCGAAAGGTGTTCTTAAAGTGAATCCAAAGTCTCTGCCCAAATTAACGTCTGGTGTTTATATGGTTGCAGGCAAGCAAGCAGAAAGTAAAACGTCTGGGTATGATCCGTTCGATGGTGATGTGACTACGCAGAAAAGTGGTATCGTTATTATTACAGACTCAAGTAAGGGAAATGCGCCTCGTAGTGGAGTCATGAGGAAGCCAGCGTCTTCTCCGTACATGAATGATGGAAAAGCAGATGCAGTCTCTCCATTGAAAAAGGATAAGCTTCCTGGTAGCGGCATTGTAAAGAAAACTACACCGCCGTTGTCTGCAGACGAATCAGATCAAGTAATATTGGCTAATAAGGCAACAGGGTTTCCGAAAAGTGGAATCATACGAAAGCCAGTGACATCGACGAGTAGTGTATCTCAAAGTAGTGATGTAAAGAAGTCTTCGTTACCATCATCCACACATGGCAGTGATCAAGTTATAATTTCATCTGCAGATTCGCCTCGCCAGAGCGGAATCATTAAAAAACCTGTTGTGTCTAATGTAAAAAAAACAACAATCGAAGACCAACAGAAAAGTGATAAGGAAACATCGAATATAAAGATCGTTAGTGTTCAGTCAATGAATTCGTCAATGGATCAGTCCGAAGATTTGAAGGCTTCCTCTACAACCGTGTTGGGAATAAAAGAAATACATCCTCAGGTCGGAACCGAGACCATTGTTAATCGTAGTGTAGCACTGAATGGAAAGCCATCACTGAAGTCTCAGGGAAAGACTCCTTTTAAACCAATACAACCGAAACCACATATTGTAATGCCGGTGTCTCCTGTTTCTCCGAGTAAACAGCCCTCCACACTCGTTGCATCATCAAAAATTGCTCAGCAGTCGTCGTCTGGTCCCATTAAACCTCCACAACCGAATTTCGTGATAAAAGCTGGTGTCAAACCAGGTCCCAAGCCGAAACTGGGTCCGAAGCCCAAACAGGAGCAGCGAGCGTTAGAAAGACTTTTGAAACCAGTTCTTAGCCAACTGCAACCATCACTGATCAATGGAAAACCCAATCAAACCAGTTCATCCATCATAAGATTAAATGACGCATCTGAACTTTCAGAAGCATTAGAAACAGCAGCTTCAAGTATAAAAGTTGGGCTGGAAAAAGAGCAGGTGGAAAAGAAAAAGCTAAAACCCGACAGAAAACCTTTGTTCTCCGATGCTAGTAGCAGCGAATCAGAAGATGATTGGAGTCAGTACGATCTTCCACCTATAGACCCTGACAAACCTCCAACCCCTACGCCTGCGTACACTCTGTGTCCTCTGACTGGTGTTCCGTTAGCCGAAGGAGAAGAACCGAAGGACCCAGGGGATCTTGAAACCCTTCTGGAAGCCATTCGTGTGAAGAAACAAGCGGAAGAAGACATAAAACGCGAGGCGGAATCAGCAGAAGATGAAACTGTAGAAATGATTGGAATTAAAGAAGAGTCCGGGGCAAGTATTATTCAGCAAGCGGATGGCAGTTCAGCGGTTATAGTTACTTGTGCAGGTGCCGATGGTCAACAGACTGATTCGTTAGTGCTGGGAACGGGTGTAAATAGTCATTTAGGGGGAACAGTAGTGTTACAGACTGTGAATGAGGCAGGGGAGACTGTTATGATACCAAAATCGAGTTTAACTAGACTTTTAGGGCAAACAGTGGTAAGTGTTCCAAGTCAATCTAGTGAAACTACGTTTACAAAAACAACCGCTAAACATGGCGGTAAACTGTCTGTTTCTCAAGAACATATTGTGAGTGAACCAATAGTGACTTTAGAAGTGTCCGATAACTATGTAAATACTGGTGCTAAATCAGTACCGGTTTCTAATGTAGAGAATGTTATTGTTACGAAAACAAGAGAAGGTGGTGTGACTGCACCCGTGACACAAACAACGTATACGACGAAGGAAGGTGTCACAATGACAGTGTCTCAAACTTGTGCTCCATCAAACGAAAGGGAAATCGTTGCGGTGTGTGATGGAAGTGACTCAGTGTTAATAACGGAACAGCAAGATGCTGAAGGAGGAAGTGCTGCATTATTGACTTTAGACTCTGCAATTGCCGAAGCAGTAGCGCAGCTTCTCCCAGAGGAAGTTACCCGAGATGTTGGCTGTTCCCAATTCTACGTGAAAGAGGATGAAACGTTGCTTATGACGTCAGTGGTACAAATGCCAAATGAAGACGGCGGAACGGAAGTGGTGGCGGCAGTCGAGCAGCAGGAAACTGTGGTGGAAGAAGAAGCGCCGAAAGGTAAGTACATAAACTTATTCAGTGTACAGTATTTGCTGCATTGCATGTTTCTACCATATTGTTACAGTTCAATTGTTGAATAGAGTTTTGTCCTGTATTAACAAAAAAAAATAATTCTACTCGTGAAGCGCTTTCCGCCTTCTTCCTGAAGGAGTCTTCAGGCTGACAACAAATTTATTGTGTGTAAAAGTGTTTTTGTATTTAAATATATATATATATATATATAAATCACAGCCATATTCAATCCACTAGTGGATGAGGCCTCTCCCCGAGGGGAGGAGTTGGTCTACTGCTCCCACGCTGACCAGACGGGTTGGGAGAGGAGAGCCGAAGCTCTCACTGTGATCGCCACTGTCTTTTATTCACAGCAGCTCCCCAATTGTCCTCACGATGCTGGGTCAACACCGAAATTTTTAAGCCCCCACCGGGAATCGAACCCGGGACCGCTCGCACTGAAGTCGAGCGCGCTACCGACTAGGCTACGCAGGAGCTCATATATATATATAAGATTAGCAAGACAGATGTACAGGAACTTCAAAAACAAAAGAAAAGTGGCAACGTTTCGCAAAAGCGTTTTCACATGGTAGGAAAAAAAGTGGACAGAGCGGAATGGCACGGGACTAGTGTTAAGCAGGCGCCATGTTGCCAACTCCATGTTTACAAAATGGCGTCTCGTTAGCACAAGTTCCGCACCTGTCCGTTCTCTTTTTACCTTGTATTCAGGATTGAAAGCTTGGAATTAATTTTAATCCACACAACGAAGTCATTATGGAACTAACAGGTAAGCGTTATAATTTTGTTAACTTGTGTGTAGACAAGTGCGAGGATATTCCTAAGTTGATTTTATGTACATAATTATCGAAAATTTTCGTGGACTGAGCACGTAATGAATTTTCGTGGAATAATGTAATGAATAAAAATATATCATCATATGCAGCCGTTTTCTCCACTGCTGGATGAAGGCATATATCTCCCCTTTTTCTTTCCATATATCTCGGTCCGCTGCTATCGTCATCCATGTAGCTCCTGAAAAAAAGTTTGATTTCGTCTACCCATCTTGCATTTGAACGTCTGAATAAAAATATATATAAACATTTTGAATTTTTTACTATAGTTATTTTATTTTTATCATTGTGATCAAGATTACTGTTAAAATTGTAAAAGATATTATAGTTTGCGTTCCGTGGGTTTCTTCTGTGAAGTTACCCCAAGCTTTAATCTGTGTTAATTATTATTATTAATTAATTTATTTGTTTGTTTGTTGGAATGATGCAACACGCTTCCGTTCATTCGATATTATGTTTATAATTATGAATTACTCTTGGAAGAAGCTACAGTTGATCTTGATGTGAACGCAAATGTTTGGAAAAACTCGACACTAGGTTGTATGAGTTGGTATCCCTTTTATGTTCACTGAAGATGAGTCTACATTAGGTTAAATTTCTGTACGTGCACATGTTGGTGATAACTCTTCAGAACGACAAAACCATCGGTCGTTACTTTCCTATTCTGAACTTTGAAAACAGAAAATTAGCCAAGGAGAATATATTCGCATAATTACTATACTTGTTGGCATAATGCAAAACAGTAGGTTTAAACACACACACAAAGAAAAATATATATATATAAAAAAAAGAAAACTAAAAGAATTACATGTGTTGTCTCATTTAATTTGCAATATTACTGCTAACACTGTTCATAGGATTGCCAAATAACGGCTATATTTTCTTTCATATACTGGCAAGACTATTAACGTCAGGAGGTTATTTTGTAAATATTCCATCAGTGTTATATTTTAAAACATATAATTCAGAATATATTTTCCAGTATTTCCTCAAACTTCTGCTTCAACGTCTTAGAATTCAAAATTAATGCACATGTTTTATCAACATATATAATAACACTTTCCATAAACTTATATTAAACAACATTTTCCATGTTGAAGTTATCAACACAGAATTTCGAGGTTTATCCCGTAAAGCTAAGATTTTCTGGCAACTCGCTACAAAAAAGATAACAGCAACTTGGAAATTCATTGAGAAGGCATTTAGCAATAATTTCTGGTCTTTTTAGGTATCTTTGGCACTTAAATCTGTTGTACTGGTTGAATGGTAATTTCTGCATTAAATAATGATGCATATATCGTCAAAGGGAAAGTGAATGCCACGTATGTGTATTTTGTTACGACTGTGAACTTAGCATCGTGTTTTTCAGCAACGAATTAAAAATGTAGTTGCCTAGTCCTCAGCATCTCTGAGCCTCAGTGTTGCAAACTATCTTTAGCTAATAGTTATTATTATTAGTAGTAATAGTACTAAAACGTTGGTAAACTTCTTTGGTATGGGCCATTCTAGTAACTTATGACTTTGGCCCGTCACGGTTATCCGTCACATTCTGGTTAAAATCCACAAACATCCATGCCCCAGTCAGGATTCGAACCCGGGACCTTTGAATCGCTGGCCTAACGCGTGAGACCACGCGGCTACCTGGTCGGCATTAATAGTACTAGTGCTACTAATAATGAATACTGTGGCATTGACATTATTATTATTATAGTAATAATAATAAGTAGCTTGTGATATTTGGAGACTTCCACTATTTTTATTTGTACTATTACTGTCATTAGTACTACTACTGCTACACATAATAATAATAATAATAATGTCCACTAATAATAGTAATGCCAATGCCATAGAATTCATTACTATTACTACTACAACACTACTACTACTATTATTATTACAACAACAAAATTATAATAAAAAGCATTACTAAAGATAGTTTGCAACATTGATGCTCATAGTTCTTCAAAAGGTGCTGACGTCGAGCCTACTAGATTTTGAACTCGTTGCTGTTAAACGCGATGTTCACAGTCGTAACAAAATTCACATCCGTGGTATTCACTTTTCCTACGACGATATGTTCTCTTTGTCTTGTTTTGTCTTCAAACTTCTGAGTAGTAAGGAGTTGTCGTGGGCTTGAGACAGGCCTTGACAACATGTATCTGCACAAAAATGTGGCCTAGTGTATCCTCACCATAATTCTAATGGATAGGCAGCGTTTTGCCACATCTATATATTCTTCCGACAGTTTCAATTCACTGTATGCGCTTCTGATTTTTATCATTTATCTGTATTTTAAAAAGAAGAAAGAACTTTTTAAAGATATACTTTTCTTTAACAATTCATTCTAAAAAGTAAAAAGAATAATTTTGTTTATGCATGACTAAAAAAGAAAGCATAGAGTGCACTCCCATATACTGTTACTTTATAAATTCTTCAATTGGCGCGACTTTTAAAAGTTTGTTAAAATTTTATTTCGAGTTATTTCGGTGTTTGGATACTTATGCTCAAGCTAATGTTGTATGACCCAAATCCTAAAGTGTTCTGCAACCAGTCAAACGCAACATCGTTGCAGGCTAGTATTTATTTCAGGGTAAAGAAATCCTTATTTAAAAAGTATATTAAAATATATAAATATATATGAAAGTAAATATATACGGAATATTGTATTGTCACCCGACTTGCGTCTCTGTTCAAAATTTCATCATTGTATGACGTTGCAAGATTTAAGGACACCACGAACCATGGTGAACTAAAGAAAAGTCTGTAATAACCTTTTGTATCCTGTTAATGATTGTTCTAGTGATACGTTGCCTATCAGAATTAGTGAACATTAAAGACAACGTAGTGTAGTATTTTCCAAACATTTGCGTTCAGAACACAGTTAAATAGCCTCTTTGGGTAATTCATAAATCCATAAATGATAGCGAACGCACCGCTATGGAAGAGTGTTCCACCATTGTAAAGAATCCTGAATTAAGAATAGATACGGGAAATGATGTAAAATTTCGCCTCACTTCATAGAAGTAACACTCAGGGTACGCAAAACGTAACCTCTTTTATTATAATTTTAACCGTCAGACTACTTATTTGGACGGCATTAGCCAGATTTTCCTAAAGGCTTTAAATAAAATTCAAATTATAGTTAGGTAATGATAGAAACAATAAATTCCAACGTTTTTGTTCACATATATTTATTATTTATATTAACTACTCATTCCATACATTTTGGGTGCTTGAATTAATTCTCGCTGTTTTCACCATATAAACTCACATTTATTGCTACAGAACGGTAAATAGTATTCTGGTCAAAGTAGTGTCCGTTGGAAGCTACAACCTGTTCCCACTTTAGGTAACAAATGGATTCCACCATAAAAAATTTGCAGGGTCTTTCCAGGTGATCCAGTGATCAAGCCATTTTTTTATATCTGTGCGAAAGAACAGAAGTGCTGCTTAGAAAGGCCATGTTACAGCGGCAGTAACAAATGGTAATCTGACGGAGCAATGTCCGGGGAACATGGCGGGTGGCGTAAGATATCCCATCCAAATTCCGCCAAGATGTCGTTGAGGCGTTTGGAGACATTCGGTCTACCGTTGTCATGGAGCAGAATAACGCTGTCATTTCTTGTGTCGTATTGAGGGCGTTTGTCCGTGGGTGAACGTTTCTAATAGAGTAATTGTCGTCGGGATCGTTTAACATTGATCGTTTCACTTGGTTGCAACAGCTCAAAATGCACAACACCGGCTTGATCCCATTGAATGCACATCAACTTCTTTCCATGAGTATCCGGTTTTGGCCTTCAGATTGATGGTTCGTCGGGACGCTCCCATGACTTCGTGCGCTTAGGTTTGTCGTAACGAATCCATTTTTTATCGCTAGTCACTATTCGATGCAAAAACGACTTCCCCGTTTTTGTCTTTGTAGCAACACTTTACAAATGGTTAAACGTTTCGCAGTATCTTCCTTCCGCAATTCATCGAGGACCCAGTTTCCGCTCTTCAGGATCATTCCATTTGACTCATCGACATGTGTTTCCGACAACAGTTTGAGCGTGTGACAAAATTCCTCTTCCAGTAATGGCTCCAATTCGCGGTCTTCAAACTTTTTCGGCTGACCAAGGCTCTCTTTGTCCTTCATGTCAAAATCGTTGTTTCTGAAGCATCGAAACCAATCGCAGCAAGTTGTTTCCGATAGAGCATGCTTTCCACAGGCCTGCACTAGCAAATGATGACTCAGCAGCAGATTTTCTGAGATGAAAGCAGAACAGGAATCTTCCCGCAAATGTTTTATTTTTGGTACGAAACCTGACAGCTTTAATTGGATAAAACTTGTGTTCTTTGCACTTCGGTCGCGAATTCCACACTGCTTCTCACAACCTGCTACCGATATTTGCATGCACAGCAATAGTCACGTATGGCCCGAGTGATCTCGCACAACTGCTGCTCTCTATTTGGCTACAGCGAGAATTAATTCAAGCATCAATACATTTTCGATGAGCATGTACAGCCATGTACAGTTTGAACCCAGTCGTAAAATTTCTGTTCCAAATAACTTTGGAATGGATTCACCAATTTGAGTATGTACAAACCTGTACAAATGTTTGTAAGTTACAGAAAATCCCAATCCCTTTACGTTACAGTCCCTTTACGTACTCATATCTGTCATTCCATTTCTAATTTATTCGAAAAAAGAAAAAGAAAAATTACGACTGGGTACAAATGTTTGGCACTGACTATATAAAATTAGTTTAGTAATATCCTCGCATATGTTTACCCACAAGTTAACAAAACTAATTTCAGTAAATTGAGTGGGTAACAAGGTATGTCAAACTCACCTTTCAATGTCGGTATACATATTGTGGAAGAATATATATAGATTAAGCAATTATACGAGATTATTATTTTCTTAAATTTACGTATTCTTCGACAATTATATGAGGATTCCCTGTATATCGACATTGAAAGGTGATTTTGAGTAATATTCCATTCACGTTTAGTTTTACGCTTTATGACCGGGCAATAACAGTAAAACAGTTGAAACTCATGTTCTGCGATACAATGGAAACGGACAAATTTCGCAGTTTAACATGTTACACTTTCCACCTCATATTTCTGCAGTTTTCGTTTTAATTGCGTTTTCAAATACAAAACCATATGTACACAATAAATTCATTGTCAGCCTGAATAAACCTTCCGGAGGAGGACGAAAAGTGCTTCGCAGTAAGATTATTTCGTTAATAGTGAACAAGAAGACAGTTTAAATGTATATGTAATTACTAAATTGTTGAAGTTCGTGCAAATATATCTTTAATGTGGCCACATAGTTTTAAAAGACAGTTTTGGACAGGTCTTGCCATGAATTAACAATTAACTAGTTTTTTAATAAGAATGCTCTGAAAATGATGATGATAAGAAGTCTCTGTAGTAAATTGCATCATTTGTACGTAGTAAAAACTAATCGAAAATGCTATGCTTTAAGAACCTTAAACACAAAAGCTTTCCCTTCGAACTCTTCGATAAGGATAATAATGCAGCTGTTAAATATTTTGCTGCGGAAGCTTACACCAAGCCGCTGTAACTCAGTGGTAGAGCTTTGGCGTTGTATTCAAGGGGTCGTGGGCTCTATCACATCGGCCGACCAGCCTGACAGGTTTTTCCAAGGGTTTTCCTCAGTCAAACTAGGCAAATGCCGAGGTGGAACCTTCAACGTAAGCCCTCCTCGATACCTTCCATCATCCTTTCCCCTCCCCTATCCCGTCGTGAGCCTTAGATGCCCATAAATAAAATTCAAATTCATAAATTCGTTGCGGAAGCTTACGCTTAAAGCTTGATAACTGTAAGTCCCGAGATAAAAATATTATTGAAAGCATTTGCATTGAAGACAAGACAACGTTTTCCAGTAGACGGTGAAGTAATATCGAAGAATGGCTCAACTGAAGCTTCGCTTAGTAGGGAGATCCGGGGATCGGCCTTCCACTGTGACGTTTTGTGTGGTGTCGTTTAGTCCCAACAAGCAATTATGGATATGGTTCATTGCCTTTCGGCAACAGAGGATGTTCGAAATAGACTTCCCGAATTGGATGTTTTCCACTTTTCGGGAGTGTATTGATGGTATTAGGTACACACAATAACTTCTCCCGTATAACGATAGTTAATAGTACCAGGAAATGTCATATCACACTTTTTCTCTCAGAAGCATTAGCTAACAATTCTCTGACAAAAATGCCACAAGTCTATGTACATCGGTGGCCTCTAAATAACAAGTGTTTGACGCATTCTCAAGTGAGACGACACTTCTTTTCCTTCTCCTGTAAAACTATAGTTCTTTGAGTTGACACTTTCTTGAATGTGCGATACTTTAAAGGTTACTTGCTAATATATTGTGAAAGTAAAGATGTGTTCCAATTCGTGTAGAAGATCTTTTTTTAAAAAAAATAGCCTAGAACAGTAAGGACAGAGAACTTTTGTGTTTTGAAGGAAACCCCTTCAGCAGTTATTGGACCAAGCTTATTAGGAAATGCTCACTTGAAAACCGTCGAAAGGAGCACATTTAATCACGAAATGTCACCCAGCCATATTTCAACTTTAACGTTGAACAGGATACTTATTTCGCAATGTCAGTATCAGAATCTTCCTTCCTTAACGAATATCAAACACTTAACGACACATTTGTCATCTTCAGAGATCTGTCTCCGTTTTGTGTACATGTAAAGGCAAACGCAAAACATGCTTAATAAAGTTCCAGAGTAAGATGCATTCTAAAACACTATGCAGATCTAACCTGTAGGTGTACATAGATAAGTTTGGCGGCAAAGCCAAGTAAATCTAGCATAAGGGGTCGTTCAAGTATTACGTAAGTACATTTATAGTCATTTTAGAGCCCTTCCGCCTGGAACCAAATGAGCGGATACTCGATTCCCTCCACTTGTGCTTACGTAAGACTTGTCACATTTAATAGTCAAAAAAATTCTTTAAATCTGCACCAAAATGTTTTTAAGCGAATGTTACATAAGCATTGCTCTCATCCCCTTCTCCCCTTGTCTGCTTACGTAATACTTAAATGACCATAAAGAATAATACTACAAAGCCATGTTACAACTCCAGATGTACCACATATCGCACGTTCACAAGGAAAATGTCACAACTCAAAAATTTCGTCATTTGCTGAGGGACTAGTAAAATAGTGCAATAATTGAATCGCTTCGTATAGAAAACAACTGAGAATCTATTGAATGTGTCCATTTCCACGGAAAGAGACGTCGCTGGCTATCCTGGAAGATCCCGTGATGTAGGTAGGAATAGAAATAAGAAAGAAAGAACGAACGAAATAGCTAACCACCACTATAACGTTCGTTTGCCTTTTTTAAAAAATCTATTTTGTGTGAGAGAAGTAAATTTATTTAACAAAATTGTAAATACAGCTGGCTATCCATTTTAAAATAGAATATTTAACAATATGAGGAAAACGTATTTAATGTTAACAGAAACAACAACAACAACAAAAGAAAACAAAGCTAGCGTTGAGATGCGAGTTTACGGGAACATAGAAAGCATGTCAGTGCTGAATTAAATGAAGCTTCCGTGGTAAATAGATCGGTAGATCATTGTAGAGAT
The DNA here is from genome assembly GCA_022664845.1 of Lepisma saccharinum. Lineage (NCBI taxonomy): Eukaryota > Metazoa > Arthropoda > Insecta > Zygentoma > Lepismatidae > Lepisma > Lepisma saccharinum. Next base: position 56,622 of record JAGDQP010001608.1, read on the forward strand.
TGGGCAACCTATGTAAAAGCGAGTGCTGGATAATAGAAAGCCGGGGCCGATCTAGGTGAAATAGGTGATAGTCTGGTAGGAATGCGAAAGTGAAGTTCAGATCTGAATTTCTCATGGGATAATTTATACAATTTGAGATCAACAATTTATCTCCGGATTTCCGCTGGGTGAAGGTTTAGAGTGTATTCATAAGATCCTGTTTACTCATGCTGCTAGTGGTTTCTATTCTGTACCGTACAATAGCTACATCGACCAGATCGGGTAGCAATACTCCAATTTCTGAGAAACGAGTGCTTCGTAGAAGGTGACAAGAGAGGAAAGGTTACGTACTTGCTTAAACCAGTACAAAAGACCCAACAGACGCATATATTGTTTTGTGACAAAAATAATATGATCGGAAAAGGTGAGCTTACTATCAGTGGTAATTCCAAGATCTTTCTGACTCTCAACTTTCGTAATAGATGTATCGTTTATAGTATAGACAGAAGACATTTATGTTCTCCTTAAAGAATTCGTGAATGCGCTGCATTTCTGGGGGTTAATCTTAAGCACCAGCCACTACACCATGTACTAAAGCGATCAGTATCACTGTGCAGTGATGTAGCATCATGAGGTTCAGCTATTTCTCTGAATATGGTGCAGTCATCTGCAAGTAGTAATAAACCAATATTGTTACAGAACAAATCTGGGAAGACTTAAAGCGTTTTCCGCCTAATGGACTGTTCACAGAATCGAAAGAGAAAAAAAAACTATAATGTGTGTGTAAAGGGTGCCGAAAATAAAATGTTACGGTAGTAAAGAATCGATACGTATGTTGCAGGATATTTGCCACTAATAAGTTGCTGAACAGTGCATAATTTAATAAAATTTATAAAGTTATCGATGTTCATCTTAGCTTATTTGAATAGTTTAATAGAACACGTTTCTAGAAAGAAAGAAAAAAATGTATTTATTTCCCAGAATATTTCGCTCGACTCACTGGAGCTTCCTTAGCTGTACACCACTTTATTTACAATTACTTGATCATATATTTATATATACAACAATGAGGTTTTTTAGTGTTGCCAGTTATTTGTTTCGAGACATCTCATTCCTTTCTTAACAACCTGCCTGATTGTTCATAATTTCTTATTTTCGTTTTGAGAATGAGGTTTTGCATGTCGCTGAGTATATGTTAATTAATCTTTTCATCAATAATAGTTTTTGTCAGTAATGTCATTTGTTAGCCTGAAGAGTCATTCTTTATTGTACGCATTTGGTTGAATGGGCTACGTAAATAAATTATGCACGGATGCAAACTCTCTCGACTACAAATCCCTATTTTCGGTTTACTACTGCGAATATAGGACTGATCTTCAATTACAAAAGGTTACAGACAGGATGTCCGGTGATCTGAAAAACCTGGAAAAGTTCGGGAATTTTCTTTTACTTGCTTCATTGTTATAGGTTTTGATATTCACATCAACAGTCAAGCGATTTTGACACTGAAGAAAAACGAAAATAAAAAATCTGTATTGATCGAACTATTGAATTAGTTGTGAACTTTCTTCCCTGAAAGTTTGAACTCCTTGAATTTGTAGGAGCAGCATTAACATTTCGAGCAACAAGAAAAATACATTAGACATATACGGAGGTAGTGCTGGCGTCTTTTGTTGGACATCGTTGCTTAGAGTAACCTTAAGGAATTATTATAAATTTTTTCCTTGTTCTGCCGAATTTGTGCATGTCCTTGCACATGGAGCGGGGCAGGATGTTTGGGCACGAGTTGTTTATATGACAGCCTACGCTTGGCGAATCGAAACTGTATGTTTTACGCTGTCTGTTGACATTAAGAATCTTCTGGAAGCGAAGAGTTTGGCTAACGTAATAACATTCGTAATTAAACTCCCATTCACTTTCTCATATAATACAAGAGCTTCGTTAAGTACGTAGTTCTCTCTCTATATATGTATACTGGTATTGATAATAATAATAGTAGTAATGACAATATTCTTCTCTCTGCACTCTTTCTCTCAGGGTTATCGTTTTGGATTCTATACCTTTGATGAAGGACCACTTCAGTTCCGCTTACTATGTAACTTTGATAAACATTTATATTTTTCCTCAAAGTAGCTGTTGGACAGTTGGAGTGACCCACTATAGGATTTCATTAGATGGTATCGGGATTACACCAACTATCGTCGAACTTAAGCAGGGGTATAAGGGCCCTATTAGCCATAGGCAACTAGTCGTACGACTACTTAGATGACTGATCGCGGGTCATTGAAACAAATGGGAGCTATTAGCCGAAGGCAACTAGTCGCGCGACTAGTCTCTTGTCGCGTCGACAGGAAAACATGTCTCATGGCCAGGCGACCAGTTTGTCGACTAGTCGCACAGGAGACCAACGGGGGATTGTAGTATATGGAGCCTGTTAGCTTCAAGAGACTTGTCGATGTGAAGTTGATAAGACTGAGTGCGCATGCTCATCATAGATTTGGACAGTCAGTTGTAATGGAGCAGCTTAAGCTTAAGTTATATTACGTTAGATTATATTAGGTTTCATAGAGTTAGATTAGTTTAAATAAGTATTGCTTAAGCTGCTGGCTAATTAGTAAATCAGTCTGTTTTAATGTCACCGCGCTTTGATGTTGTTTCGTTAAGTTTTATTATGTTCGGTTTGTGTAAACATTAAGTTAGTTTTGGGAAATGGGTTGCGCATGCTTTACTAAAACCGTAATTTGAATGGAAGTTGAATTACGTTCAGTGTTTATGTTTACCAGGTTTAAATTTCTATCAAAGCAACGTTATATTTCTACGAAAACAACGTTCATACTTTTATCTACAGATTTTTACCGAAAGAATGGGAAAATATTATTTTTCAGTTGGAAATTGAATGTTCAAATTACGTAATTGGCACATTGGCAAAACCAGCTGTTTGCAAAGTTGTTTAAATTGTAAATTGAAATATTGATTATGTTTGTATAATATTACCTGTAAAATCTGACACAATGATGTTTGGTGTAATCAGAAATCAGATGAGGAATTATGAAGGCAGCGTGTTATTTTCCCGAGCAAACGTTGTGTTGCGTTCACACACTGCGCTGCATGAATGTGTGTCAAGCGGCCTGTGATTGGTAGATGAAAGTTTAGGCAGGAGAACAGTGACGAAGACACCAGTCGATAGATAGCGGGAATAAATGCTTGTTTAAATTAAGATGAACTTTGAATTACGAATATTTCTTTCGGAGAATAATTTTGTGTGTGAAATAATTTTGATAATTATTCTATAATACTGTTTTTTTTTTATAAGATATTGTTTGTGAATATTTTCAGTTAAGGTGGAAACCACTTTATGTAAAGAAATAAGTTATATGTCTTACTAAAGGGGGTTATGAGATGCTAGTGGTGATTCTTCAGTCAGAGAATGTAGGAAAGTTTTTAACTTCAGTAAAACGTCTTCAAGTTGATACCTTGTTTTTAATGTGGCTTATGACCGCTGGAGTGAAACACTCCTGGCCGGTCTCAAATAACTATTATCAGCCAGGATATTCTCAAGGAAGAATCTTCCATTGTCGTGCTGAACATCTACAACATTCACAGTCGGATCCATGAAAAAGTAAAAGCCCTGAGATAAAAAAAGAAAAAAGAGTTCTGGATTAAAAAGGAATACCAGATATAGAAAGAAATATATTACATATTATTCGTCGAGTCATATGGAAGCTTGAGTGAGAAGTTTATTATTCGTATAGTCGTGTATCGAAGCTGAGAGAGAAAGTTTTTGTATTTATTTAACCGTTTTCTCTCATTTGTAATGTGAATTGCGTCTTACGTAATCAGGGTTTTCTTTCGTTAATGACAATGGCCACTGTTCGTGAAATTGAAGAAACTATAGTGAATGAAGACGTTGCTCAAACTGTACGCACAGAAGCTTTTAAGTTGAAGAAATGCTCAAATTTAATAGAAAATAAATAAAATCATTCGACCTGTATTTTTCTTTCTGTGGGAAAACGCACTGCCCTCTCTCAAAGTGCACTAAAAATACGTAATAATTATTAAGTCCAGGTAAATTACGGTAAACCAAATTGTGATAATTTACCGGTATGTATGATCGAAAATGAAGGAATGTGTTTTGCGGAAAAGGGGAAAGACGAGGACCGTGTCTAGTAACATCCATCCGGTCGAACAACTTCAAATATTTTTTTTTTTTAACGACTAACTTCTTTTCATTAATCTAGTAGGATTTCAAACTAACAGTATTTTAGTCAAACGAGTTGCATTACAGTAGTATACATAAAGAGCGAAACATACTTCAAGGTAAACAGACCAGAACATGTAAAAAAAAGTGTTATATTATCCATCGTTTAAATACATAAGCAGAAAAATTAAATTTTGTTAGGCCTTTTGTTAATTTTTCGGTCGTTTTCCCCAATTTTATCAGTATTTTTAAGCATCTTTTTCTCTTATCTTTAAAAGAAAGTTTGGACATCCTAAAATAATTGACAAATTTATTTTGGTCTGCGTAAAGATCATCATAGAGTGTGTGTACCAAAATAGCCTAGACACTAACATAGGGTGTTTCCGAAACCTCCTGACCCTTCCATCTTCTCTTTTTTATGACCAGAGCAAGAAGGAGCTCTGCACTACTCGATATCATCTTTAGGTGTCCCCGGTGGCTGAGTGGTAACGCTCTCTGCCTTGTAGTCAAGGGATCCCGGGTTCGTGTCCCGGTGGGGACACAAGTGTGGTTCGGAGCCCACGTTAAACTGTAGGTCCCGTCCTTAGCAGGGCCGGATTTACCACTAGGCCCGGGCCTTAGGGGCGCACTTCACAAAGAAAAAGTTGAAATCGCGAGACAAAAAAAAAAAAGCAGAAAACATTAAGGACCACGTAGAGGAACGCCTTAGACCAGGGTAATCCCTTGCATATAGCAGATTTCAGGTAATTTTAAAGTTATTTTAATTTACATTACAAACAGTAAAACAAATGTTAGTGCTTATATTAGGAATTATGTACTCCTGTTTTTGCCTTTGTACACACCAATAATCATTATTAATCAGTGCCACATGTAGGACGTGGAAGGTCGTGGTGGTTCAGTGGTTAGGGTTACCAACTGGAAATTATCAAATGCAGGACAAAACTAAAAAAAGCCGAACTTTTTTTTTTTTTTTTAAATGCCGGACACAATGAACATTTTTTCTAGGCACAATCACGTTTGTTACGTTCCTTCTTTTCTGGTGGTGAAAGTTTTGGGGAAGTTAAAGACAGAAATATTACTTGCTAATGTGCTAGATCTTACTAATTTTTGTACTTTCCGTAATTTCGTGAACTGAGACGAAAATAGTCGAGTGCGATAAATCGATAGTACCACCAATCACGCACCCTAGTATTAATAAATGTGACAAATTACGACTCGTGACCATAAAGTTTACCCTAAATAACACAAACAATGCAGATTTAAGTGTAGTATGCCTTGCTAATTTTATTTTTAAAATGCCGGCCTGACATTTGTAAAAAGGTTGAAGAGCGGACATATCCGGCAAAAACCGGACGGTTGTTAATCCTATCAGTGGTATACCGCTCACCTCTGGTGCGTGGGGTCCTCAATTCTATTATGGTTCACGCCATGTGGTCTTTTAAGTGGACAAACAGCGTGTGGGCTTTATAGGATTTCCTCGGAGTCCTCCCGTTTCCTCATACTTTCTTCAGTCCACCAATTTATCCGATCCATCCGACCCGAGCTTAAGTTGCCTAAAGGCGTTAAAAGATAAATTCAAAATCAAATTCATTCCATCAATTCTCTCAACATCATCCATTCGGCCTGAGCCAAAGCTGCCTAAAGGCATTAAAATAAAAAGAATATATAGGGCATGGCAGTCATCTATAACCCTGCCAATGGGGAGGTACTTTGTGTTGAAGGCGTAATTTGCGCTAGATCTTTTTCTAACCTATCTTTTCGGGTCCGCAATGGATAGGTAGCATGCGTTCGAATCCTGCTGCCGATCGTCCTAACTGAAGTATTTTATAATTGCCTTCAGTTTCAGCACAAGCACATCAGGATGATTCCTTAACTAAGACACCGGCCGCTACTCTCCTATACCCTATTCGGGCCTTACCCACAGTTGGTTAAATACCTTAGAAATTAAAGATATCCTAACCTGCCTTTTATGGTAGTAGAAAAAAGCTTTTTTTTCCTCCCTAACTTGACCTTATATCTTCAGGAGATAAATGCTCTTGGAGCTGGTGTTTAATGTTCAAATTGTTGCTGACATTTTCAACGTAGCGAAATTTATCTTTAAAGTAAATAAAATTATGTTTTATGGACAGTAAGCAATAACTAGTATTTATGTATCATTATTACTCATGTTTTTATTTAATTTATTTACCTTCTGGTTCAGGGAAGTTAACACGTATTCCAGAAGTAGCATACAGCGGTTTAATTAAAATTGCTCATTGTAGGACTATGTATTTAATATTATTGTTAATAATAGTGAACAGTTTTGTAAATTACCACATTAGCAGTTAAATAATTATTATCTCATTATTATTAAATAGCGATAGGACTGGGGAGAGTCGTTTGTCGTAATGTGAAGGTGGGAAGGGGAAAAGGACTGGAGGGAATGGGGCGCTGGAAGTCATGGGCCTAGGGCGCCTAAACGCATAAATCCGGCCCTGGTCCTTAGTAGCTTACCAGCTCGTTTAGGATGTTAATAGCAATTCATTGATTCGACACCATCTTTATTAATTTTCCTTCTGTTTTCACGCGGTTGATCAATTCGTCGCGCGACTAGTTGCAAGCAAACGCATAAAACCAGCTCGTCGACTAGTTGCCTACGGCTAATAGCACCCTAAGATCCTTGCTTAACGAGGTTTTAACCATAAAGTATATTATATGAATTTTTTTCAGCATGATACGGTATTGATTTTTTTTATATATATATAATACAAATTATCCGCGGTGAGGCCGTGTATCTGCTCTCTCTTTGGGAGGAAGACTATAGAGAACTAGTTAGGTTATGGAAGAGGTTCGTTGGATTGTCTAAGGGATGTTGGAACATGTTTTATCATTTATTTATTATATCAGGATGTTATAAGCTTTGCGCTTATAACCATGTTGGAGGTATGGGAATCAAAGTGATAATGTGATGGAGGGTGGTGATGCTGTGCACTTAGACGTCATAATAATGGACAGAACAGATGCATGGTTAACTTCTCGTTAACTCTAGGCATTGATGGAAAAACAGATGAGCCCTTGTCGAACATCGATGATTACAGTGCGACTGGTGCGCTTTCTTCCTATTCTGTAGAAAGAGAAGTAAAACTAGCTTTCATCTCAATGCTTTTACATTTACTTTTTTACAACATTTTACTCATAAAACCCAACCCTTTACATTATTATCAAAACTCATATCAAGAGCAATTTCATTACATTACTCAACATATAAAAATATTCTGTTATATGACAATCTACATTAAAAATCTGCTGCCATCTATCGCTCCGAAAATAAGCTTTTCCGAGTGATTAGAAAAACATTAGGTTGTCTCATATTTTTTTAACTGCTTCGACGTACAAATTACGAAGTGCATTATTGAATAGCACAAGTTGTCCCAACGTTGATATTCACGTACCCATAACACGTTTACAATATGTATATTCTGTTAAGAATGTTTATATAAAGTTGCACGTAACTAAAATTATGTATTAAATAAACAGTTACCTTTTGTAAAGTTTAACAATTGCAATAAAAGCAAACGGCAATTGGTGGCACAAAAGCACATTTGAAAAAGAACTCAATAAAGATGTACATACCAAAATTATTTAAAATTTAATCCGTGTCATATCAGCAAAAAATAAATAAAAGATGTAGCAAAACTAAAGCCTTAAATAAGTAATAATTGTAAACCAGAAAGGTAAACCTCAGTGCGTGACCAAGAGTAAATTTATAAAAGCAATCTACTTTTAATTCCGTGTTGGTGTGTGGCTATTCAATCAGTAATAAACCCTAAGGGTTAAGTAACAGAAGATTTTTAAAAAATACCACACAAATTTAGTTATGTCATTTAAAATATAAAACTCATAGTTCAGTCATTAATCAGTTCACAACAAAATAATATCACAAAACTATTATCATAGTGCAGTGGTTCCCAAACTTTCCAGTCTGCGGACCCCTTGGGAACAAAATTATAATCTCACGGACCTCCTCTAAGTTTTGAAATAAAACAAACTAATTATTGTACAAATTCGGCAAAATTATAATATCAGGAACACCAAACGCAGTTTGATGTTAACAATGAAACTGATTTTGAACAATTAGCTCTGCAATGTCTGATAATTTCAGTATTAAGTCATTTTCAACTTCAATCTTATTTCTTAACTTTGATTTCAAATACGTGAGGTAGGAGAATGCGGTTTCATATAAATAAGTTGTGGGGAACAGAGTTCAGTACTTCAAAAAAATTCGTGAGAGCTCAGAATAGTTAGGCATGACATATGACGAAAAGTCAGATAGTTGTAATTGTGAAAACTAAAATTTTCATGAACTGTCAATTGAAGGTCAGCCCATGAGCAAATGGATTTCTTATCCACATGTCACTTTGACCCGTCCCCCGGAAATTTTTCCTTAGTTGCAAACACAATTGAGGATCTCCTTTGGAACATGTTCTTCTGATATCTCTGTCATGGTAGATAGTAGATGTTTACAAAAAGAAAATCCTCGTGCAATTTACTTTCATAACCATAACGGCTGAAGGCAATTTAGTTTTCATCATTCACAGTGCGAGTGCTCTCATAAAATTGGGTAGCAAAACTTGTATATTTTTTATATATTCTATTAAGTTTTGTTTATGCCCTTCAGGCATTTCTGTTCATCAATGTCTTCCTAATATTTTCGGCCATTTCATCTATCCTTCTTCTAACTGTACTTAGACATTTTCGCCCACAACTGCCGAGCCTATCAGCAGCATGTTTTATTAATTCCTCGCCAGTAGTATCCATCCCTCGCTAACTCTTTTCATTGGTAGAGACACTTCATATGAAGCACGACAAACACTTTTATGCGACTGAGTGCTTTTTTAAAAAAAAACAAAATCGTTGATTTTTTGTAACATAATCTAGTTGGTTTGTCTGTATATATCGAGATGTTGAGAGAGCCGTGCTGGTTTGATGCTTTCATTGATAGCAAATAACACACTGCGGACACAATAAACCTGAGATTTATGTAAGTATCATGATATTTAGGAATCATCTTTGCGTTACCTCCGTTGGGCTTGCAACATTTTCAGTCTGAAGAACCTAAGTTTCTGATAACACTAAGACCTGCAATATTTTGAATCTCTGAAGAACGCTTCACAGAACTGAACGTAAGCCAATAATCCATGTTACAATACACTACAGTAGCTACACATGCGTAAATGGCTATGTGCGAGCTACGGCCAGACCTAAACAACACTAAGACCGAAAAGTGATCTTATAAAAATAGTAACATCATCCTCAGAGACAAATAAAAAGCGGAGCGCGATTGTTAGTAGCACTATACATCAACAGTTAGCACTTATGTTTGCGAAACTAGTGTAATCTAGCGGATGCTTTGCGAACTTCTTGTACATGCTTCTCATTCCCTTTTCATACTACCTGAAAATTTCCTCTTTTTACCCTCCCTTTTGTTTTAACTTCTGCGTGTTATGTACGAGTGGGAAATATTTATTTACATTGCTTGTACAGTGAAATTTCCGAATAGCAGACACCATCGGGGTTGTTGACTGTTTAGAAATACTCATTAAAACTTTTCTTAAACAACCATAACCAATTGAAATGACGTACACATTGAATATATTGTTAGTTAATCATTAACAGTAAAATGTTTAAAAACTATATTTTAAAAAAATCGCTAACCTTTGATTGCTTGAACATAAAAAATCTGAGAATGACGGTATAGTCTGTTTGTGTTAGAAATGTCTGCGGACCCCCTGAAACATTTCCACGGACCCCACTTTGGGAACCTCTGTCATAGTGTACAAACAACGTGTCAAACTAAAATCGAAACTTGCCAACGGCAAGTATAGTAAATAAATATAAGTAAATACTTTAACTAATATTAAGCTCATATGAAGTTGAATTGCTCATCTCTAGCTATACAAACATTAAAATAAATTGTACAGTATGTCAGCGACAACGTTTAAATAAAATTTAGTGCCAAAAATGAAAGTAGTTTACATTCACACTACGCACGTGTTAAACCAAATTTAATTAAACTTACTTAGCTACGCAACTACTTCGTACATAAAAAAGGAGCACGTAATCCTTTCCTTTAAACATGATATAATACAAATACTCCGCGCCCAAACGTCACTGACCCGAGCAGAGAAGGGTGGTGATGCATATGTTTGCAGAAATTTGTGTTAGGAGTTACTGCGTCGTTCAATTCTTACTTTTAACCTAACCAAAGCTATTTCGTACGTTTGACTCTGCTATTGCGTGTGGAAGGTAAACATTAAGCTTATTTTATTATCTTTGCCCATAAATAACTGTTGACAACAGTCTGGTAAAATGTGATTTGAGTCTGGAAAACAGGGGAAAATATTTGTTTGTGTCGTTTGTTCTCGCAGGACACCGTGGGTTAGATACACTTTTATAACTAACATGTGTATATTGTTCATTTGTAGATGTACGTGTTTTGGTAGCATAACTAACTCTTTGTGTTTGATTTTCCAGGAGGTGAAACAAGAAGAATTGTTCTTTTGTTACCCGATGGGCAAATGGTCATCACTGAAGTGGACGAGCAACAATATGCAGCGTTGGAACTTGACAAATGAACTACAGAGGTAATTAATCTATCTTACTAATTATGTGAGCGAATAACAGATTAGTAGGCACGCTCTTTCGGATTCAGAGCAGGTGGAGTCTTCATATTTGACTTAGTGTAATCGAGACTGGACGAATTGTGTAGTCAGTAGACCTGTGCAATTGAGTGAAAATGTAAGCTTGCTCAAACATATAATTCCATGTTGTCTTTAAACATTTTGAATATGTGATCGATGTAATATTTTCGGTGAGTTATTTTAAATATACGTTCGTTGTTCTTGTTTCTCACGGAATGTTGCAGTCTTTTGGAAGTTTAACGTAACTTGTATTTGACGTTGTGATGCGTCAGAGTCAAATTAATGAATTCTTTGGTTTTTGTTCTTTCGATGTATGGAAATGCGTGTAATAAATTGTTAGAAACCACAATTGAGAAAAAAGTGTAGGAATCGTTAACACATATTAAACTTGCAGGTGTTAGAATTTAAATGACAACGTTCATTTCGTTGAAACTGCTCTGGTGGTGTATGTTGTAAGTGTTAACCGCCGTAGCCTAAAGTATGAAAGCCTGCAAAATATAAAATATAACATCCTAACTTCGTGTCACTGTCAGAGAACATACTTAAATATTTTAAATAAAGCCATTTTTAAACGCACAGTGGACTCAGTTACGAAAGATCTGGCCAAGAAATAACTACTTAAAACCTTACTTTAATAATCGTTATAATTTATTCCATCATTTCGTCATGTCCAAGTATTTTGGGTGTTCCGTAGTAGTCGTTTTGGGTTGGGTATTAGAAGTTTTAAATCCTAACACCGAAGTATATTGACGAAAATAGTTATTGTGGTTAGATCAGAAGTTGGAAGGGAGGAAACTATGATCACACTGGCCGTCCTGGCTTAGATATTTCAAGGTTTTTCCGTAGGATCTCCCCGATATCTACCTAGCCTTCTACTTCCCCATCCGTTTCCCGGGAAGGTGTGCTCGCTAATTTTATTTTACATTTATCAGTCATACAGGATGCGATAGCCTAAGCCCATCATATGCAAAGGATGACGTCCTTCTGGGCACTTTCGGAGACAGGGAAGGTAACGGGCAGATCGTCGTCTAGGTACCGTGCCAGTATTCTTTTGATAACACAAGTAAACCCTGGGAAACTGTAGTCAGTATGGCTGGCAGTTCTCACCGCAAGACATCATTCATCCGACTTGTGACAATCTTACGCCATAGTTGCTTATTATAGTAAATTAAATTTCAAGCGCCATATTGGAACCGAGGGACCATAACAGTTGGTAAAGTATTAGCTTCGCATTCGGAAGGTCCTGGGTTTGATACCAGCTACCGACCATCCTGACTATTTTCCTGAGTCAGGAAATGCCGTGATGATACTGGCAATTTAAGCACTGGCCAACTTCTTCCCATATTCTGTGGATTTTAACTTCCAGCCAGGATGGTAAATTTATGTTGTTATTGTCAGTGATGAACTGTTATCAAGTAGAGTAATTTTATTAACTTACCACGTAATTTTTGAAAACTGTTTTACATATATATATAATAAATCACAGTCATATTCAATCCACTAGTGAATGAGGCCTCTCCCCGAAGGGAGGAGTTGGTCTACTGCTCCCACGCTGACCAGACCGGTTGGGAGAGGAGAGCCGAAGCTCTCACTGTGATCGCCACTGTCTTTTATTCACAGCAGCTCCCCAATTGTCCTCACGATGCTGGGTCAGCATCTAAATTTTCTGAGCTCCCACCGAGAATCGAACCCGGGACCGCTCGCACTTAAGTCGAGCGCGCTTCCGAATAGGATATGTATAAATGTTGTGAAAACAATTTCTTGTAAAGGTTTGCATTAATATACATGAAATCGGTGGAATTTATTTTTATACCGTCAGTCAATGTGTGTGTAATTACATTCCGAAATGAAAAAAAAAATAAAATAAGAGTTCAGTCAGCCTGCCATTTTTATGTTTGTAAATGATATGTTTTCGTCTTGATATGATGCTTGAATATTAATTATATTTAATCCAAAAAATGACTTCAGAATTACTTTATTCAGGGTCTTCGCAGTGTATTAAAATGTGAATGTAAGGGTAGTGTGCCTTATTCACGGTTGCTGCATTTAAAATATTAACACATTAATCCATACGTGTACAAACAATATTTTAGATTTTTCCTATCCTTTACAATCACTTACACTCAAACAGCACTTTAATTTTAAATCATGACCAACGTTCATTTTTATGTATATATGACAGATGTTCAAGTTCATTTTTTCCCTTTTGGCCGCCGTCACATAAACTATAGTTTAAATGATATCTTGCAACAGTGACAGTTTAATTTTCGTTGATGTTAAGGTTGATTTTTTTCTACATAAATAAAATAATATTTCTTCACATACATTTTATTAAGCTGCACTCGTAGACAGATCTGAGAACAGCCTCACACACACATCTACATTCGACCTGACAATGAAACTGGATTCGTGTAGAAAGGCCTAGCAATGTTGGATTGAACAAAATGTTGAGAGAACAATATTGAATCTTGCTTTATAAGGTTAGGTATAGATTATATGATAATTATGTTCTCTGTGCGTCAGACGTGGCTTTATTTATAATATTGTCATTGAAGAAAGGACTCTCATTTCCCTGATCCTACTAATGTGAACTTTTTTTATTCGTTTGTTGTCTACATAAACAAAGACTTTTTTTTTAAACATAAGATAAATGAAAATATTTTATTTTTCCCCCGTTGTATCTTTGTCCTCATTCAGGAACTCTCTTAACGACTCCGTTCCATAATGCCTTCCTTACTCCCGTCATCTTTCTTTTCCCCCTGGGCTCCTTCAGTAATTTTCCTGCCTTCATGATGTGACCACGGAGTAACGAAGACTCCTCTCAACATTTTGTCTCTTCCCTTTTTTCATGAGCACGTATTTGGCGAAAGCTTACCACCTTTTTATTTTCTGTATAGTTTGTGTGCTTACAAAATCAATGATTAATTATAAAATAAGGTAACTTAGAATCATTTTATGCACGGCGTTTTGCGACAAGGAAAGAAGGTACCAGCCTCGACATTTTTTTGCTACCGCGTTCTGAGAAACCTGCCTTTGTCTTGTAAAGAACGTGAGCAGCAAAAAGCTGTTTCAGTGGCTATGTTTATGTAAACACTGAGCTTGTATTTTTCAGCCGAAGTGTTGCCAGGTGTTCTTGAATCCAGTTGCTCAGAAATTTCCCTCCCAAGTGGTTATCGCATACAAAAAAAGGACTGGCAACACCACTGACCCCCTACACTTCCTGTTCTCTCTTTTGCGCGCGACACGCAATATGTGCACGTAGAAAGTTAGAAGAAAAAAAAAACGTCTTGCTGCTAGCCACAAAACGCCATGCAGAAAAGGAGTCTTACTGTTCAGGGCACATTTGTATGTCTACACAAATTTCACTGAAAAGCCAAATCTTTCACCCAAGGCATAGTCGCGACAAGGAAAATTAAAATAGGCAGAAGTGGTGATGCTAGCATATATTACGCTCAGGCACACACAAGTGAACACTTTAAAGTGGGTGAAAATTTAATACAAAATTTGACTTGGATTTGACATATCAAGTGAATAAAAGCGTGGTAATAGAGAGAAGCATGTTATATTTTGGGCCCCATCTAATGAATTAATAGATATGTTCAAGAAGTTTGCTGTGTTACCATTCGTAGTCGATCCCTTAATACTGATAGAAGCAGTTATATATATAAAATGGAAAGTCTGCGTTTGTTTGACGCTGTACACTTCGAACAAAAATAAAGGACATTCAAAAGTTGCCCCCCAGGGGCATACGGGATGGGAGTGCAACTCAGAAATCGCTTGAGCTAGAAACTTATTTTGCAGAAATTTCGTTTTATTATCGACAGTTATCTTAGTTCTTCGGTTCCACACCCCCCAGAGGGGTCGATGACGTGAAAACCTCCTAAGGTTTTGTAATCGACACTTCACATGAGGTGGGCTCGTGATGCGCGAAATATGAAAACTCGAAAACTGTTAAACTTAAAAATTTGGCATGTGTGTTCCTTAGGACGAAAACAGTTAATGACAGTATTGAAAGACTGTCCTTTCTCCAACAGGGGGTGACATTTTAAACCATTTTAGATTACAATTGAGTTAGACTTAAAATCTGGCACAAGGATTCTTCATTCTAAAGGGTTGCCAATGTATTTTGTTCACCTCGCACCAACGGCCGAAAAAACAGCTAGTTCTCACTAAACTTGGTACTCTTAAAATTACTTTAAATTTAAAATTAAAAAAAAAGTATTCGAACACACATTCGACTTCTTTAAAAATATTTCTCACGAATTTTACGATACTCCTTAAAGAAAAGAAAAGCTTCCCGTTATTCACGTAATAGTTTACCAATTAAAAAAGTTAGATGTTTAAGATAACTAAGCTAACCTCTTGATTGCAAATTCACACCAATCACCTACGCTATACGTGTTTTGCCCCATTAATTACCGTTATAAACTATAATTATGGCAAGACTGCTCACTTTATTTCTTTACCACACAAAATGGACGATACACACTAGGCCAATCAGTATTTCTTTCTCCAGTTGTCCTATCTTCTTTTACGTTGACGTACAGTCGACGGGACGGGCGTAAGCCATAGTGCTGTTACCGCCCATGTAATCAATTTTATTTGTTATCTTACGTACAGTCGATGGCAAGCATTAAGTCGAAACATCGAGCGGGAACTATATGTCAGAATTGACAGTGGAGTTGTTCACGTAAGCAATTATATTTCATATACTCTATCTACACGAATAAGACTGCCTCGAATGTAAGACGCACACCCCAAGTTATTTGTTGGCGAAAATGAATGAGAGAGAGAGAAAAAAAAAAAACTACAGTATATCTGCTTCTGTATGGGAAATAAATTCCATGAATTTTTCTTAAACATTGAATTAAATGTTGTTCAGTGTTGAAGATATTCTTTGCAGCATTGTGACTAACGGCGATAGCAGTCATTTACACTAGGTCTTACCGACAGCGCAAAATGTAGGCCTAAACTCGTTAAACTCGAATCTAAGACGAACCTTGATCCTGGGGGAGAAAAAATCGGATTAAAAAAGTGCCTCGTAGATTCGTGTACATACGGTAGGTCCATCCTACAATGGCGATATCTAAGAAGTTAACCAAGTGTGTTTGTCTACTACTCAAAATTTTACTTTTATGGTTTTCTCCCACTATTCTTCAATTAGTGATACCACGTCAAAATTTTAATTAGGAAGAAACAAGGTAAACGCACCAGTAATAGACAGTAATGGACACTTGAAGAGAAAAGAAAATACGATTTTCCTAAGGGCGGTAATCATTTCACCTACTGGGAAAATTTAATATAATGTTCTGATGCCGCTGAATATTATTCGCTCGTCATTGGTTTCTTCTGATATTTCTGACATGATGTTGCAGTTAGGTCCATGGTTGCATGCATTCTGTTAAGCAAGTGATTAAGGTGAGAGCTTCCGTTTTTTATTCATCAAATTACAATAAAGATTACTTTTGTTGTCCTGCACTTTTATCCATTACGAAATGTCTTGGTTTCGATTAATTAAATGACCAAACCCATTATAACTTGGATCTGATATGCAAAGCACGGGGTGTCCATTACCGGTAGGGCAAAGTCAGTTTTTCTTCAGTTATGGACACTCACTACTCAATACTGAGTTGAAATCAAAATCCAAATCCTAAGTTGTTATTAACGTCTTAAGTGAGCTGATGATATTCTAAGGATAAGACTTAAGTGTTGGTATAGTGGGCCCGAACCACTCCGTTCAATAGCTCTCAGGGGAAATTGAACTCATGAACACGCCAGAAGAAAATGAAGTCACTAAACTCTTCGCAACTCCGAGGGTGAAATCATAATTCTGTTAGTTGTTTTTCAACCTGGAAAAGATTATTTACTCTTCATGACCATAAAGTTTATCAGGAAATATTTTGGTTCCATTTTTTCAATGATGGACGGGGGGATGCCCATTAAAGAAATGATTTGTTTTGATATTGGACATTATTCATGGCAAGTTAGAATTTGCATTTTTATGGTCACAAGGAATCTATAACTCAGGCCGGGATAGGGTAGGCGAAAGGAAGCGAGGAATCGGACAAGTAAGAAAGTGTAAAACCTCATGAAGGATGGTCGATAGCTGTTTTCGAACCCAGGACCATCAAAATGATCACTCAGTGAAATTCCATGAAACAATCAGATAATCTAAGAACAGCATTAAACATATAATCGTGTTTACTATTTATGTTCGAAACATCAGCAGTGATTATTTACGTCATTTTGAGTTATACAGTATGTCCAGTACTGGAACACCCAGGTTTTCCGTGTCCATCACTGGTACAAAAGCAATGTTAAACAAAAAACGCGATTTTCTCTCAAATCGTGTATGTTGACGAAAGTAATGGGTAGAAATCACTAGAAGAAGAATGGAGAACGTGTAACATTCTCATTTGATCAATACATTTCAACTGAGTTAAAAATTATAACAGTGAAAACTGTCCTTAAAATGCCCATTACTGGTGCGTTTCCCTTAATTTTCATGTTCGTAATGCTTTTGTCTATTTTGCTTAGACCCCCCCCCCCTCCACAGACACACACACTTTTTTAAGTTATGGAAAAAGGAAATACAATATTGGAGAGTATGCTCATTGGCGCTTATTAAACTCTGTGATATGAAGTTAAGTGTGTTTTAAAGTATTCCATTCTAGTTGAGTTATTTAACAGCCAGCGAATTATGACGTCATAAGTTGGACCGTGAAATGACTCAACTAGAATTGAATTTCTTAAAACACCCTTAGCTTCATATCACAGAGTTTCATAAGCACCAATGAGCCTACTTTCCAAAATCCTGATATTCTGTTTCGTTTTTCCATAATTTTCGAGGGAAAGAAAAAAGAGAAATGTGGTGAAGGAGCGTTAAGCAAAATTTGAGTTTATTGTGCATATCGTAAATATTGTTAATTTTATTTGGCAAATTTACAGTTCCTCATAGAGATAATGTTTTGTTTTCTTTCTTTTGTAGAATTAGATCTGTTGTGTGTGAGAACCATCAGTTGGAGCCATGAGAAGATTACAGTGTACCTTAAAAGATTGTAAAATAATAGTTATAATTTATGTACATTGAATGTTAGTAGAATAAGCACATAGAAATGGGAAGGAAGATTATATATATTTTGAATAGCCCTTATATTATCTCAGATCTTATTTCCATGTGCTTCATGCGATACTAAGTACAATTCTTTTATTAGACAATTGTTTTGTCTTCATAGCTTAAACACTAGAATGTTTCACTGTCTTACATATAGATACATTGATGTAAACCGTTTATAAAATATTTTTTAAGGTTTCTGGTGTGAACCAGAAATTAAAAGAAAGAAAGGAACTGTATAAATAGGCACAACGCTTTTGTGACTTTATTTCACATCTCATTGACTGTCAAATGGAGCATGGAAAGTGCTTTCTTGTGCTGAAAAAAAAATGTAATTGTACGTCATCAACCCTTAACTAAAAAATTAAATACCCTTCTCTTATATTTAAGAATTTGGTCTTTTTTCCCCAGTTTTTAAAAGGCACTTTGTTAGTTCATAGGTGGAAAAAGAAAATGTAAAGATACGTCACAGTATCTCCTTTACGTTGGTATTCATTGTAACCGTTCATCATGGAGAAGATAAGATGCAAGTTAATGCCATTTTGGTTCTTACGTTCGTAAGTTTATGTATTATATCTATCAACCAGTTGTTCTACGATTCTTCATCAAAGCATGGCATGTAGTTGCAATTCATATTTTTTGAATGAAAATTAATAAAAACAATGTTTAAAATGTTGACTTTTTGTACGGATGTGGAACTGAAAAATATTCAGGTAGAATTTGCTTTTGGTATTTTTCAGAGACTATGATCACAACATTTTTCAGTTTTAAATGTGCATTAAGTCTTTCACCTTCAGGAACAAAATATTCTGTCTGGAGGTGGGAACGAGGATCTCCCGCCCTTTTATGCAAGCATCACACTTCAACTTGACACTAAATTAATGGAGTTCCTGTAGCTATTCTGGAGAATGTGTAAATCTGGTCATACACACCGATGTACTGATTCTCGTACGCAGATTATTCATTGCAGGTAATCTGAATATCGTGCAGCTAGAGAATGTCGTTACTTTCAGTACGTATAACGAGATTCCCCGACGTCTCGCCTTTCTGGTATTGTACAGATTCGTTTGAATTAGACTTCAAACGGCACTAACAAAAAACATGGATATATCATGCTTGCTCTGTTAAGTGTTGGTTTTTTTTACATATATAAGTGAGGTAGCCGACTACTGCTATATGAATTTGAGAAGCGTTTTTATTTGATTATCGAAACGTGGTACTACGTTCCTTGCGACGTAGAAATGTAAGTAACTTGTCAATACTTCTTTTTTCAAAGTAGTAGATATAGCATTTTTTTTAAAGCAAGCATTTGATTGTAGATATCAGGCGTGTATATGTATTTTTTATTAAATATAATTTTCTTATAAACCATAAATTCAATTAATGTTTTCACACATACTAATTATTTTCCTTAATGATTACGTACAATATATATTCATTTAGAGTTTGCCATAGTCTGTAACAACTTATTTTAGTTTCATGGCTTTTAGGCATCTCAGACTGGCGGCGTAGGGTGGGCGAGAGGATTTTGGAAGGTAGTGGTCCAGGGCGTAGTTTCTAGGTATCATCCCACCATTTATCTGCTGTGACTGAGGAAAAACTGGCGAAACCTCAGTCAGGATGGGCTCATAATCTCGAAGCAATCATGTAGTGCAAAGATGAAGGATATTCTTTGTTGTTTCAATTATACGGAATCATCTAATGATACGCGTTATATTATTATCTTGACAAGCAGGTCAGAGAGGCTACTTTAAGTTCAGTACTTTTCAACGACGTAGGTGAACATAGATTAGTTGTGCCTGATCGATACTTGCCAATCATTTACGGTCTCTAAAAATTCACGAACAAGGTGAACTACTTCGTCCTATTATTTCCGGTGTCAAACATCTTGCATACCGTCTAGCTAAATATCTCACCGGTATCTTTGGTACGAAGATAATAATTACTAGGACGCATTCAACTTTGACTATGTCTACAAAATTGAACTGAGCGAGTTGACGTTAAAGTGACAAATAGATTCTTTTGCCGGTTCGTCGCAGATACAAATTAATTTTAATGAGAGTATTTTACATGTAAGTAAGTAGGATATGAGTAAGGTTGGCGAAGGAAAACAGTGAGCCTTATAGGTTGCCGGTGTTGAAATATATTTTCGGGGCAGAGGACAGGGGCGCTTTACGTCCCAAGATGCCTTACGATCTCTTAAACACGTAAGGTTTGACTACCTGAACTACAAATTGTTTACTCCACCTCGATACCGCTATTAGAATGGGAAATAATAATATTTAATTATTTCCCAAGATGGCGGAGTGTATAGTCGCCGAATTACCTTAGCATCCTCGCCCCATTCCACTACCAGCACAAGAACGGATCCTTTTTTCCACGCGCTCTGCCACGCCTTTGCTTCCATCGCCGCTAAATTTCTTATAAATAAAAAAAAAAAAAAAAAAAAAAGCAAGAAGTAGAAAGCACTTATTTTTCACCACCAAAGAATTTGTATTGCAGGGAATGTACAGTAAGGCGTGTAGGTTTATGTTACCCTATTTTCAACTTGCGTTCATAGGAACTTTGGTTGTACTTTGTAACTGGTTTCCGAAAACAGATGAGTTTCTTTTATGAAAGGAATGCATTAATTCGGTCATGTAAGAAATTAAACTTTAAACAGAAATTGACAAGAAGATCGATTTTTAGTTTCAACCACTGTGTAATAATGCATATTTAACATGTCACCACCACCCCCCTCTCTCTCTTATTTATATATACACCCTCCATTCCGAAAGAAACCGAACTTTTGAAAACAAATAGTACCACTAGTGCCATCTGTTGTAATATTTTACCGGTAGATGGCGTAGTCCCTCATTGACAACTGGTATAAATGTCATGACATTTGGATGCACGGCAACAAAGTTATTGCGTTTCAACTGTCAGTGTGTTGTGTACATCGGTCGGAAAATGAGTTTCAAACAACGAGCTGCAATTGAGTTTTGTGTTAAACTGGGTAAACCTTTTACTGAAACGCACCAAATGCTACAAAATGCATATGGTGATGAGTGTCTATCCCGTACGCAAGTTTACGAGTGGTTCAGGCGATTCAAATCGGGTAGAGAGACGCTGGATGATGACGAAAGATCAGGCCGTCCCAGAACCGGATTATCGGAAGAAAACATCGAAAAAGTGCGTGAATTCATCAAACATAACAAAAAAGCGTCGGTGAAAGTTATTGAAATGGAATTAGGCATTCCTCAAACAAACGCATACCGCATTTTGACCGAAGTTTTGGGCCTTAAGAAGGTTAATTCGCGGTTTGTACCACACAAACTCACCGAAGACCAAACAGTTGATCGAATTGCGCATTGCAAAGACATTGTTAAAAGTGCTCGGCAGGATCGAAACTTCTTGAAATCGATTGTAACTGGTGACGAGACGTGGTGTTTTGAATATGAGCCCGAAACAAAGCGGCAAAGTGCTGAATGGAGAGCGCCGGATGAAGGACCACCCAAAAAAAGTCGTTTGATGAAGTCAAAAGTTAAGGTGATGCTGATTTGTTTTTACGATTCAAAAGGAATTATCCACAAAGAATTTGTTCAGCCCGGCCAGACAGTCACTGGAGAGTTTTACTTGGGCGTCATGAAGCGTTTGCTGGCAAGAATTCGTCGTATTCGGCCCGAATATCGAGAAATCGGCAGTTGGACTCTTTTGGACGATAATGTACCATCACATCGTTCGCGACTTGTAACTGAATTTTTGGTCAAAAATCACATTATTCGTTTGCATCATCCGCCCTATTCACCAGATCTCGCTCCGTGCGATTTCTATCTGTTCCCGAAACTGCATTTGGCGATGAAAGGAAAGTGGCACGCATCGATTGAAGCCATTGAGAAGGCGACGACCGCCGTCCTAAAGACCATTCCAATAAAGGACATGGAGAAGTCGTTTGACAACTTGTTGGAGCGTGCAAATATGTGTATCGATGCAGAAGGGGAATACATTGATTAATAAAAATGATTTGTTCCAAAATGTACATTGTTTTTTTGATTTTTTAAAACGTTCGGTTTCTTTTGGAATGGAGGGTGTATATATCAAACAAGTATATAATGTTCGCAAATTCACCGAGATGTTTACTCCTTTTTATTACAACGAGCGAACGCCAGGATTATGCCTTGAATCAAGGTTTTCTTCTTTTCCATCCTGTCCCAGTTCAGACACTTTTGGTTTTTCTTTGGCGTCTCCTGCCCGGAAGTACTTGGTATTGGATTTTCGTTACCAGGATTTCCACCTTTGTAACCACGGTCTGAAAATTTACATTTTAACACTTCAGATAACAAGAGCTAACACACACACACACACTCAAAAAGATAACAGGACAGATGTAACTTAATTAACACTGGCACCAGCTAGCAATAGCATAACCAAACAATACAAGAAGGCTGTTTGTTCTAAAATTTCAATTTAATGGGCGGAATACAATAGCAATTTAGCAACATAGGCACCAGCGAGGGTGGGGAGTGAGGATACAACAACACTGTAAACACGTGCTGGTCGTAAAAATCCAGAGTTCAGAGGACATCCGTTGCAGTGGAATTCCAAGAAAAATGTCGCTAAGGCCGTTCGCAGGGTTTACTTTCTGACCACATTTTTTCCATTCTAATTGTAGTTTCTTTTTCGGATGCAATTTTGAGTAAGACATCGTTGATTTCATATTAATACGACCATTAGATTCCGAAATATTAAAATGTAAATATTTTTCAAGGGGACGCCCCGAAAGTAGGTGACGTCACATGTTTTCCTTATTAACACAGGCCCATAAGATTCCCGGTGCCATTCTGAGCTATGCATTCTTTATTCCATCTTGATACGACTACTACAATGCAAGATATTAAAATTTAATTATTTCGCAAAATGGCGGCTTCTACCTTGTGACTTCACATGTTTTTGCTATTCTGATTCGGCTTTCTACTTTCGGGTGCAATTTTGAGTAACGTATCGTTTATTTCACCTTGATACGACCATTAGAACGCGAGATATTAGTGTAAATATTTTTCAAAATGGCCGCCTTAACTAAGTGACGTCACTTCTTTTGCTATTGTCCCTAAACGCCTTATCTTTGCTTATAGATGCAGTATGACAGGGAGACCTGCGGCAAGTGAGCACCTTACCTTTGGTTATGGATACATTATTATGTGAAGTTTGGCTGCAATCTGCTAATTGATTCCTGCGTAATGGTGTATTTAATAATTCAAGCCTCGTTAGTCGTTTGTATTGATAATATTTTTTCGGTCATTCGACGTAAAAGTGTGCCTGGGGTCCAAAATTTAGATTGTACTATAACTATTAAACTTCCATTGGAAGCTGCAGTATGAAGAATAATATTTCCCATAGCAACAACAAAAACTGTGTGCAGTTAAATCCAATTGTCTAATTTGCTAATGAAAACACATGTACAGGTGGCGTTGTGGTTTTGCCTTTACAGGTAAAAGTTAGTAGTTTTTGTGTCTTGTCAACCATCTCATTTTCCAGTGACTTCTAAAGTGTGAATGTAGTAGTTCTTCATATTCAGCCTGCATTTTGAGCTGCAAGTGCGGTAATTTATGAATTATCTGTTTCATTCAGTGTATTGCGTGCTGTCACACCCGTTACGCAAAACAAGCAAAAATTTACTTTATTCTTCAATATTACTTTAGTATTTGTCTTTTGCAGAAGTAAGGATTGTATGGATATTAACCCTAGCGTTACCAAGGTATTTTTGGGTCGCAGTAATTACGTCTGAGGCCCACAAGGAAAAGGTCATTTTTTCTCACTTAAACTTTTTTATACTGTCTGATATGAACTTTGGGTGTCGAAGACATCACAGCGTTTTCTTCTATTTTATTACGATGTTTCGAAGTACAGTGTTGCCAACTATATATAATTTGTACGTGACAAATTTTTGTTAGTAAGTATGACATTTCTTATACCTGTTTTTATAGAAAAACTACAAAACAAAAGCACCTTCAGTAAACAAAACAGTATAGTATATGCATGAAGGCACCTTCACACCATATTTCATATAACATTTAGAGTATTCTGTGAATAGCTCCTTACTACTACCAGGAAGATGGGGGGGGGAGGCTCCGAGGCCCACAACGTATTATTTAAATTATAATTGGAACAAGACAAGCAATAAAAATGAAACAAGTACACTCTTATCAACAACAGATTGAAGCCTGACAATATCAATATTTCTTTTTTTTTTTTCATTTTTTGCCGAACTGAAAATGTAAAGAAAAAAATGTGAGCCTCGGAGACAACCCCCCCCCCCCCCTTCTTGGTAATGCTAAGGTTAATATAATAGATGTATAAAATCAACAGGTGACTAAATCTTAAATATAAGGCTAAATAGAGCGTAACGGGTGTGACAACCCTTCTGGTAGGACGAAATACAAAGTGTACATTGGAGCCATGAGTAAGTTACCAGTTTTTACATCTTGGATACGTGAAAATGTGATTCATTCCTTCATACAATAATCAGTGATGAACTGTCGGACGACAAATTGTATTTTGGCATCCTACAGTGTAATTTGCAGATGTTGCTTGTTCGGAGCCATTCGATTCCTAATATCCTTAGCATTTGCATTGACATCGTTATTCATAGATAAAGGTGTCAGACAATTAAATCTCTCCTCTGTCATTGAAGAGGGAGGATAGCGTTTGAAGTGATGAGCCTCAAACTTTAGAAACAACGCCCAGGTGTACAGGTTATAATGGGAGAATTTGCAACAATACAGTGTAAACATTAGGGCACAATTCCTTTGAGCAGTGTATTAGTGTCAACAGCAGTACGAGGAAACTCCTCTAGAGAAAGTTCCTTGCACGTCTGCACCTTCATCTACAATTTGTGCTCGGCACGAGATAACAGAACTTAAGGCCTTGACGTTTGTCAAACAGTATTTTGAGTTCGCTGACAAGATTATTAAGATACAGTAAATACACAGAGCATAAAAATAATCTTTGTTGGTTTCAGCTGGATCATTTCCTCGCCTCCAGTAAATTACATTTAAAATTGCCACTGATTTCACTATTTTACGTATAGTTACGCAATGTCAAGATCGGACGGATGATTATCGCACGATAGACTGCTACTCTGGGCCGTAGGACTCGCCGCATTATGCTCATATTCTCGATTCAAACCAGTCGACTTACTGACGATACTTGAGTTTCATCTGTGCGCAAATTAATTGTCTCATTACCTGAAACTCCTGTAGCTTATTTTCGCAGAATTTTTTAAAGTAAAATATCCAAGGTACCGTTAGCAAGTCTTTTGTTCACTTTTAAATATTTGTCATTAAAGAAATCTGCTGATCTACGTGTTCTCTATTCTCATGAAAACGAAACATGGCATTTCTCTTCGGAGGCCGAAAGTTGACTATGATTATATTTTTGTTCATTGTTGTTGTCCTTTTCTACTGTGTATGTCTGAAATCTTAGATCAATGAAAGTACTTCGGGAAAACAGCTTTGACACTGAACGCTCCTGCCTTTTCACCACCAGTGTCAAGTGTCGTTAGTATTGTTGGCACATATGCATATCAAATCCCAGAGGAAATCGTTGCGCCTTAGATTCCAAGGAAGCTGAATATCACATTTTTAAAGTCAAAAGAGAACAGGAGCAAAAACAACCAAATTCAGGACCAGTTTATTTATTTATTTTATTGATTAAACCAGCATACAGTGAATGTATATTTTGGAAAATTTCTACATTGTATTTCCAAAGTTTCTCTAGCTATTAGAGAAACTGAATGAGCGTACAGCGTAAACACTTATCAATGAGGTCGTTACTCAGTTCGTAGAGGTCCTTTGCATTTGGGAGGTCCTCGGTGTGATACATCGATCGACCGTCCGGATTGAGGTTTTCCCTCAGCCACAGTTGCTACCTTTTCAAATAACGACCCGGTCCGGTCAGTAATCCACACAGGAAGTGACGTCAGAAACACTGTAAACAGTTGAGTAGCAGATAGCGCTTTATTTCACCATTTCGTGGAAAATGCTGTATGAATATTACGTGGAATAAAGATACATTCAATATTTGAGGTTATGGAAAGGAAATTTGTCTACAGTGTATTCGCAGTGATCATGTATGTGAAACATGGGACATTAAAGAAAGCAAGACAAATGGAATACAACGCTGTGGTATCAAACGCCTTAACGTTCTATGGATTGTTCTGGGAAAAAATACTTTGGTATGGATTATATTTACATTATTTCAGGTCTAAGGCCATGGTTTTCAGGTCTAAAGACCATGGAATGAAAAACTATGTAGAAAATTTCCGCAAGTCCCAACATGGTAATAACGACTGTAATAGTTCTTCGAAATCTACCTAGAAGTAATTGTTTTTAGATTTTTCGTTACGTTTACTCCTGATTGATACCTTTTTACTTTTCAGTTTATTTACGGTTAAAAAATGTAAGCATCTATATGGCAGAATAGAAAAGATTTTCCCATTGAGTATCCTGCATGTGCAACCCAGTTTAAGGATCTATTATATCACCACTTGCGCACGCAAAACCTACCGCTGCCATTTTACTTTACAACAGACAACCAGTCGGATATGCGAAAGCGATTGAGAATTAGCGCACAAGATTTTTCACTGTTGGGGTAAATTTTCCCTTTACTCTTTACAGAATCTAAATAAAATGGCATTGCCATTGGAAGCATTGTACATACGGGTTTTTGCTAGTGAGGTTTTGTCGTCGACGTTTGTGCTAGCGAGGTTTTGTTGGCGAGTTATTGTCGTCGAGGGTTTTGCTGGCGAGGATTTTGCTATCGAGGTTCTGTTGTCGAGGTTTTTGCTGTCAAGGTTTTGTCGAGAATTTTTCTGTGGAGGTTTTGTCGTCGAGGTTTTTGTCCGTCTTTGAAATGGTGTTTTTACCTGTCGGTGAATTGTAAGTCGATATTTTGTAGCTGAGGTTTTGACGGCACACTCTTCTCGTTGAACTTTAGTTTTATTTCTGGGTGTTTAGTTGTAATTCGTAGATAACTCTTTAAACACGCGTTTTTCTATGTGAATATGTGGCTGGGTCAAACTGTCTGCCCATGTGCCAACCAGCCCCTTGTTTACAGGCATTTCATCAGGACTAATGTCATTTCGTAAGGGGGAGCACGTGTCCCACTTGGCACGCGCCTGATTGCAGTGTGGAAATTGAAGCACCTTGAAGTGGGAGGAAGTTTGTGTTTCGATACTAATTAAGACTGTTCGTAATCCCTCTGTTCCATCATGGTCCTATACCCTCTGCTATTTCATTTTCGGACATTTCGTGTGATTTATGTTTCATTGCATGTATTTATTCAAAGTTAGAATTTTCCGTACATTTCCAGGTTTATTGTCATATTCATTTTATTTATGAAACCACAAATTGAGCAATGTGTACGCACAAAACAAACTTTATAACAACATCAGAATTAAAAATACGAATGGCAAGCGTTATTGTATCATGTAACTTTTTTTTTTTGTTCTTGAGACTGAAAAAAAAAACATTGTGTAAGAACTAGTATTCCTCACGTAAAAAACAAAGACTTTTAGTAGTCAATACACACGCTAAACGGTTGGAGCTTGAAAAACGAAGTTTGGAAGATTAAGCAAATATGACAAAATTTTGAGAATGAGTCGCCATATTGGATTCAAAATGTCCAGAAAACCCATTGTCGTATAGAATACACAGCCTAAACGACTGAAACTAGAAAAGCGAAATTTGGTATGACCGTACACCATCAGTAGTAGGTCACGGAAATATTACAAAATGTTTCCAAAGACGCCATCTTGGATTCAAAATGGCGGACCTAAAAAATGAATACATAGTTTCAGCCTACTACGAGTTATCCCATTCACTTTCAATCGAAAAGAACGCCTTTCCCCGAAAAGAAAATGGGGCGGGCCAATTCAAGAATTTATAAAGTGACTGTATATGAGAGCATGTCCCATGCTTTTCTTTTTAGTCATAAACAAAATTATGTGTTCTACTTTTTAGTACGAATTGATTAAGAAAAGAACGTGTTTAAAAGTTTGTATGACGTCGGGAAATGAGTTCAATTAACATTCCAATATTTGATGACACCACGAACCATTGTGAACTAAAGAAAAGAATGTGATAATTAGAGAGCATATTAAAATAAAAAGAGAAGGATAAAAGTCAATAATAAAAATATAGTACAAACAATTCATTTTCTGAATGTACTATACCTAAAATTATGTAATGTTTGAGAAATTAATTCACCAGCCATAAATGAAGCTGCTTCCTTCGAGACGGGCGTAAGCCATAGTGCTGTTACCGCCCATAAAATTAACTTTATCTTATTTTATGAAGCTGTTTTCGCCCCACTTTGGTGGCCGAAAACTCGTGTATAAGTTCTTCATATTTGATGTGTCCATCAGTCAAGAGGTCTGCTTCGATATGGAGAATAGACAACTCGTGCAGTCTTCTTTTACACATGGTTGAATGGAGATAAGTCTTCAGTCTCTTTAGAGCCGAAAACGAACGTTCAGCTGAACAGTTTGTTACAGCAGAACACAAACATATTTTTAATGCAATGTCCACATTTGGAGTTGCGATCTTCGTCTTGCCCTTGAACAACCTACATGATTCACAATAAACGGCACCAGTGTTGCACGAATATACCAAATCATTCCACAATATTGATTGCAAGTGCATTTACAAGTTGACGAAAAAAAAACCCTTACTTAAAAATCTTGTCTTACCTGCTATAAGTCTTTGCGATTTAGAAAAATGGTTTTTAGCATTCCGATTAATTCTACGTCTTACAAGAATGTCACTTATAGACTCATTAAGATACCACTCGGCAAGATCGTCACTAACGAAATTGTCACTTTGACTGTCACATTCAGGAACTCCTACGAACTGAGGCAACTCTACCTCAGGAACACTTTCTTCCTCCACCAAAGCCACAATATTTTGAGCATTTTACGTTTCACAGAGTTCACTCGATGTAGTCGTTTTCACTTCAGTTTCTAAACTGCTTTCGCAAACCACTTCTTCCTTTCGCCTAAAAAAAACGTGTCCACTGCACCAAGCTTTTTCTGTAAGGTTGCTTCTCTTTTATGCTTTTGGTTTGCAAGTTTACGATAAACCGCCCCACTTAACTTTGTTCGCTCCATATTGCTGGAAAAAAAAAGCAACCCATCAAATCGCGAACGCACTAGCAACTAATGCAGTATGCACCAGAGAATGCAGTAAGACAAAAACTAGTTGCATCGAGCTAGAAATCTCCGTAGTTATTTACTGCATCGCACAAATACCATCTGGGCATGAAAGAAGTAGACGAGTAGATTAGTAATACTGATCAAACAACCACTTTTGCCGCCCACGCGAAAGCTGCACTCACTCACTAACTTATGAGCAGTCTCAAAAAAAAAATTATTTTTTCCTCTGTCGTTTTCTTTTTGTGTGTTTATTTTTTAAGACTGGTATTGTAACAATTACGCAGAAACTTGAATATCACCAACTAACTATAAATTAAGCATATTGTCGCCGTCTTTCTTTCATTCAATACTATTAGAAAAAAATGTGCCTCCTTAAAAACTGTGTAAGAAAGGTTTGGAGATGCCACGTGTAATTTTTATAGTAAAGAACAGAGTTGAAAACTATGAATATTTCGACAAGAAAATTCCTTCATATGATTTAAAAAATCCCTTTCGGTAGCCCTACAGGCATTTATTTTCAAAAATTCAAATCTCGCCTTATATGAGAGCTATCGAGAAACTATTTATTGATTTGTAGATTATTAATCAAGAGCTGTTCAACGATACCCCACAAGACGTATATATTTATACTCGCTTTGTTTCGCTTGGAGCGCTGCCCCCAGACCCCCGTAGGGGGTTCGCCCCCAGCTTCAGTGCTTTTGAGAGGATGCGCCTCCTTTATCTTAACCAAAATCTCACTGCAGCACTACCCCACCATGGTATCCATCTACACCCTCCCACGGGGGGTTTGCCCCATTTATTGTAACCTACTCTTGGTCATACACTTTCAAAGAAAATTTTGTTTCTCTATTTTCAATGATTTGGAAATTGTTTTTTGGGGCGGCCATTTTGGATCTAAGTTGACGACTTTTTGAAAGTTTTCTTATATTGTTGTGACCTACTTGTGATGGTACAACTTCAAGTAAAAATTCATTTATCCTGCTCAAACGGTGTGCAAAATGGGATTTTGGGCGGTTATTTCGGATGCAAGATGGCGACTTTTCCCAAATGTTGTAATAGTTCCCTAAACTACTCGTCATAATGCAACTTTATGCCAAATTTCGTATCTCTAGCTCAAACGGTGTGGAAAATGTTTTCTTAGGTCCGCCATTTTGGATCCAAGATGGCGTCTTTGGATACATCATGTAATATTTTAGTAACATACAAATGATAATGTATAATGTTACCAAATTTTATATTTCTAGCTGCAGCCGTTTAGGCTGTGTATTCTATACAACAATGGGTTCTGCGGCCATTTTGAATCCAAGATGGCGACTTTTTCAACATTTCGTAATATTTTCTTGAACTACTAGTGACAATACACCTTTATGTCAAATTTCGTATCTCTAGCTCAAACGATATGGAAAATAGAATTCTTGCTTCCGCCATTTTGGATCCAAGATGGCGTCTTTGAACTCATTAGGTAACATTTTCGTAATCAAAAAGTGATGTTGTAGCTTTATGCCAAATTTGATTTCAACAGCCCCAGCGGTTTAGGCTGTGTATTCTATACAACAATGGGTTCGGCGGCCATTTTGGATCCAAGATGGCGACCAATGTTGCTCATTAACGAACTTAACCGAGCTATTAAGCCTAGAAACAACATATAAAAATTTGGTTCAAATATCTTCAAAATTATGGCCGCTAGCGTGTTAATATATATATATATATATATACTTTCATATCGTATCGATCTCAATAGGTATATTTTTCTTCGAAATTACCTAAAAACAGTTCTGGTGAGTATTCGTGATATTCTGGAAAAAAAATTTGCCGCCCCTAGGCACGTGCCTAGTGGGCCTATTTGGTAATCCGCCACTGTGGATATTAATAAAATATACACATAATAGTATACATATAATCATTATGAAGGCTTCCCCAGGCCCAGCTATTACAGAATTTAACAATGTTTGTATAAAGTTAAAAAAGGTCACTAAAGCATATTAAGTTCTAACTAATAAGAACAAAGTTTCTGCTGTTACTAGAAAATAAACTTAGGAAATAACAGAAACTGATGTTAGTCTATGCAGAGGAGTTATCCAGCTTTTCCAAATGTGGTTCTCTTTCCGTCCGGGCTCACCCGTCCGCCGCGCTACTGCTTTATTGGACAAATGGTTTTTCTTCTTTTAATTCTCGATCTGGACAGGCATGGTTCAAGAAGCATCTGTCTCACCTACAGTGAGAAAAAAGTTATTTGGACAAGTTAAACAAAGAGGCAAACAGTCTGTATCACACGCAAAACGTGGCTCATTTCGAAAAATCTTGCCCTTTTATGATAATTTGGATACCTTAGATCGTAGAATACTATAGAAATAACTACTCGATATACCTGTAAGGTAACAGGCAACGAAACAGCGACAACTACGTAAATTCATCGCAAAAAATTTGGACGACCCCATACTACTCTCGAAAGAAATGTTCTAGGTATCCTTTTGTGTACAACAGCAGTCTGCGTCGTGTATTGAAGCAATCCACACCATGCCAGACATAAAGAAACAATATGGGAACAAAGTAAGTGGAACTACTAACTTTAATTGAAGACCTGAATTGAAAAACATCCCAAGTCCACCGGAGTATATTTTTTCAGAAGGAACGAAAAACAGTCCAAGGTCTTCGTATGTTATCCTATTCAGCGGAAATTAATTTGTATTAAACAAAGGTTTATGTGGTGGGATTAGGATGTAATATTTATGCAAGTAGATAGCCATAGGAACATAGATACCGACGAACAGAAAAAATCCAAATAAGAAAAAAAGTGGACTTGGAATGTTTTTCAATTTAGGTCTTCAATTTCAAATTACGTGTGGAAGGTGAAAGGTACTGAGACATAGTCAAGCTTGTTGGAAAGCCATGCTCTACCGTTGGATACATCATAAAGAAACATAAAACAGAATAATTATTGAGGGTCCGTTCTGGTCAACCAAAGAAACTAACTGCCCGGAATGAAACCTACATTCTTCATACTGTAAACAAAACTTCAAAATTAGTGCTAAAGATTTGGCTACTTCACTTGCCTAGGATATGCAAGCTAATATTACAGATATGTAGATGTGAACAAACAAAATGGGATTCAGAAGGTATGTAGCCAGCAACAAAACTTAGAAGAAAGCAGAAAAAATAAGTTCTATTTTTCCAAGAAATATCAATATGAGTGCCTGGAATTTTGGAAAAGTTTTTTATTTTTCTCTCCTTGGATGACGCTAAGATAAACTTGTAGTGTTGGATATCAGGACGTGTGGCGAAAGAAGAATGCAGCTTTCAGAAAGCAGAACATTGCGTCAACAAGTAAAAATGTTGGAGAGTCTGTTATGATTTGGGGTTGTATAATTACTAATGAAGTGCCATTGTTCATACCCTGATACACATCTTCTAAATCCCAGTTTTTTCAATGAATTTTGGATTGTTTGCGGTGTAACATTTACTTACATATCCTAGGCGAGTGAAGTAGTCAATTTTTTAGCACTAATTCTTTGAGTTTTGCTCACAGAATGAAGAATGTAGGTTTCATTCCGGGCAGTCAGTTTTCTTGGTTGGCCAGAACGAATTCTATTGCGCAATAATTGCTCTGTTTTATGTTTCTTTATGATGTATCCAACGGTAAAGCATGGCTTTCCAATAAGCTTGGCTTGCCTGACGCGGTGTGGATTGCTTCAATATACTACGTAGACTGCTCTTGTACACAAAAGGATATCTAGAACTTTTCGAGAGTAGTATGAGGTAGTCCAAATACCTTTTTGCGATGAATTTACGTACTCGTCACTCTTTCGTTGTCTGTTATCTTACAGATGTATCGAGTGGTAGCTAGTTCTATAGTATTCTAAGGCATCCAGATTATCATAAAAGGGCAAGATATTTCGACATGATCCATGTTTTACGTATGATACAGTCTGTTCTTCCACTTTGTTGAACTTGTCTAAATACTTTTTTCTTACCCGCTGTATATAGTTTTCCTATCTCTATGTTGTATTAGAAGATCAAAATTACGATAAACAATAATTGCATCCAAACAGCAGTTTGAAGGATACATTTCCTAGTACAAGTCCACTCCTACTTTTGTGTGAGCTCTTCTTGTCATTTATTTTTCTTGTATATTTTTCATTTTCTTAAATTATGTTTTTATATGACGAAATCACGACGAATGAGCCTTAAACGGCAGAAAATGACGTTGTAATTTTTTCTTTTCTTTTTCAACTAAATGGTCTTTGTCGAGTTGATGCACGAAACTCTAGAAAAAACACAAGCAATACACGAATTAACTCCTTTAGCCAGGGGAGCGGTACAGGTCCGTAGCCAGGATTATTTCATTGGGGGACACAGTTTTTTAATGGGAGGGCCTACTGAAATTCATTTCCATGATATAATTACTGATATATTAAGACCTGAAAAAGCACAGTTCAGGGTTGACCGCAGTGTGACATTAGCACACTAATCACACACTTTGAGAATGAAGCTATACATAATAAATATTTGAGAACGAGATGCATCGAGGCTCCCGGAATACTCTACAGGCCTGGAGGTAGCGAATATGACGTGACACCGCGGGGCTCACTGAGTCGTTGAAACCATAGAAAGCAGTAGGGAACAAGCAGATATTGTCGTTTCTTTTTTTCGTCCTGAGAACTAAGAAAAGAGTTGGAAAGTTATTTTGAGTTAGGATACTCTCTGGAAGTGTAGTGTAATTTAAAACGCTTTACTAAAATACTTTAGCATTGGAAGATACTTCAATTTGCGTTAGTTTTCTTTAAAAGAGGATGCATGAAAATGTTAATTTGTGTACTACTACAACTGAAAACTCAACAAAATAGATATCATCATGTATAGTTAGGTTAGAGAACTTAGGTTGATATATATTAATTCACAGCTATATTCAATCCACTACTGGATGAGGCCTCTCCCGGAAGAAGGAGTTGGTCTACTGCTCCCACGCTGACCAGACGTGTTGGGAGAGGAGAACCGAAGCTCTCAACTGTGATCGCTACTGTCTTTTATTCACAGCAACTCCCAACGATGTGGATAAAACACGTTATCCTCACGATCAACACCGAAATTTTAAGCCACCACCGGGAATTGAGCCCAGGACCACTCGCAGTCAAGTCTAGCGTGGTACTGACTAGGCTACGCAGGAGGCTATATATACAGGGTGTGGCAGTGAATCGGGCCATTTTAAAAGCGTTATTAAGAAGAAAAGATTAAATTAATTGTAAAGATTCAAACAATGATATGTGAATGCAATAATCTCCAGTGCACAGTTCGGGTATTCGGAATGCCAAATTTTGTATCGGAATTCCGAAATGCAAAGTGTTCTGAATTCCATAATTGATTTCAGATTATCGCACCCCCACCCCCCCACGCCAGTTTTGCAAAATAATACGGACAAAACCACCTCACTTCATGAAAATAAGAAAAAATGTATAGACCATCAAGTAGGGGTGTTCGGAATTCAGAAATGAAAGTCAGTATTCGGAAAGTCAGAATTTCGAAAGTCCGGTTTCCGGAATGTCTGATTAAATTTTATTTATGGACTTTAGGTATCTAAGGTTCAGGCCTGGGGAATGTCGGAATTTCCGAAATCAGAATTCTGAAAGTAGGAATTCCGGAATTGACTTCTCACTTTCGAACATCTACCATTGAGGGTACACAATTGCTTCGTTTCAGCGCTATAAGTTGTCGAAGCGTGAGAAAATGAACTTTCAAGCTTGCAATTTCCAGTAGAGTGTCATGCTACCCGTCATTTTGCATCTCTAAAGAAGATGGATAGAGAATTTTCGCTGAGACGCTGTTTCTACTGTAGCTTTTTTTTTTTTTTTTAGAAAAATATAATTTATTAATGATGTTTACAATAGTCTTGAGTGTGGATGCCTTCTCACGGCTTGAAGAACTTGAACAACTGACATTAGTACAGAAGGGAGTCTCAGGTATAATATAGTTCTAATCTACATCGTTCTGGTTTAACCAATTATTACGTATGGATTTTATCAAGTGAAGAGTGTCAAATACAAGAAAAATATCTTCATCCAGGTCATACGGGTTTTAAAGCTTGAACTTAATGACCCGTTGCATAGTTTTGGAAATATATTACCTTTTCTTATTTATGAATTTATTTTAAGGTCTTTAGGCATCTTAGGCTCAGGCCGTAATAGAGTTGGGGAGAGGATGTTGTAACGTAAATTTCAGGGCCCATGTTCATAGGTACCATTCCAGCATTTGCCTGGTGCGATCTTATTGATAGATGTGAGAGTAATGACGTGAAACCCACTGTTAGTTAAAGTTTCTATTACTGCTACTGTTTGTTCATAAATCGTTTTGACATTATTTTTTTTTAAGGGAAATGTGCAACTATATCTCTACTATTTGACAACAACGATAACTAGATAGTAAGTGCTGTAGTTGCTCCTTCCATTTTGTCAGTAAATACCTGAAGACTACTGCCTTTATAAGTTACACTAGGTTTTCCTATATTGTGTCCAAAAGTAAATTTACGTATTTTTCATGTTCTTGGAGCGAGCTAATTTTCTCACTTAAAAACTTAATATGAGTATCTGACAAGGTTTCTGTTCTTTCACATTCGAAGATCAATTACCTGGAAAGTTGAGTCAGCGGAATTTCTTATACGCATATATGCTGCTGCATTATTAAAAAATAATAATAATAAATAAAAATAGAGTAAACCCAGTCTAATGTGTTAGGTGTGTACCTCAGACCTTCTTGAAAAGATAAATTAACCTGTTCTTTCAAAGAAAACTTATTATGCAATTGATAGTTCTTTTACATATCGTTGGAATATTGCTCTAACAACAGATGCTTGAATAAATTAATCCTCAATCGTGAGCGTTACTATGCTACGCTCAAAATCTTTTAAAGGACTAATTAAGAATTCAAATTTTGACCACCTATTAAAAAAGAAAGTATTTTCCTAGAAACAATTTAAATCTGTTATTTCGAACAATTGCACCATTATGACTCACTGATTCCGAAGAAATTAATGCAATGACGTGAATTTCAGAACATAACATAATTCTCAATGAACTGACACTACAATAAAAAGTGACAGTCACAGACCCTTTTTCTTCTTTAGTAAAATCGGAAACCATGAGCCCAGCTTGCCTACGTCACGCGAGGGTATATGGCTCCAGGCCTGTTAAGTATCCCGGGGGCTTCGGATGCATACATGCTTACAACGTTTGAAAACTTTTTTGTTTTGTACTCTGTATAAAAGTGTAAAATATGAATAACAGGAAATGACTTTAGTTTGTCATTTATTCACTTCTAGATTAAGAATTAGTAGTTTGTATAATTCCATTCTTCAAAATGAGCAAAATAATTTCTCACAAAAGAAACATTTGCATAATGAAGTACAATTAGGCTATTTTGTTCCAGATTAAAGAATTAAAAATCTAACATGCTTCTACGAAAAATCACCAAACATTTCTCTTTGAGCCTCTACAGCACAAGAAGTAATTGAAGCGCCATGGTGATTAATTGGTCTCTATGTATCTTTGTTTTAGAAGTAATACTTAAAAGGCTCTTATATTAAGTTTTATTTAACTTCCCACAAATATTCTACAGCTGTAACCACAGAGAGCGTCTTCAAAATTTTTTGAGAAAGAGCTGAATATCTTAAGTACTCGAATATGGTTTTTCAAATGCTAATAGAACAAGGTTGGATTTTCTATTGTGAAGCATGATTCTCCTTGTGGTGTAAGAACCCTTTTAAGGCAAGAAAATGTGTTCTCACATAAGGTAAGATAAAATTAAATGTATGGGCGGTAACAGCACTATGGATGTGTTCTCACATGTTGCCGTTGAAGCACCAATTGTTACAGCTCCTGCATATAATCTATATATATCGGGGAAAGCACTTTTATACCGATCCATGTAAGATGTTTAAAATATTACTTTCACTCTTTTGGATAAAAGATTTACTTTAACAACTTCAGCTTCCAATTAGAAAGCTTGTTTATTACATCGCGGGATCTAAAAGTGGCCATACCTCGGAACTGTTCAAAAAGGTTTTCGACTGTGGCAACAAACAATCGAAGGTTTTCAAATACTGTTCATTATTCCCTGATGATCGAATGATGCCCCATTAAATATTTGCTTCAGGAGGGTTGTTTCATCTTCAGTCATATTCAGATATTCTTCAACATCAAAATCTTTCAAATACGGGGGAATCTGCCGAATTCGCTTGAACCGAGGGAAGTCAGGATGTGATACTTTAGTGCATATGTTCTGCCATTTAACTTTGGCTTTAGTAAGAATGTTGTCAAATCCAGACTGTCTTTTCTGCTTCAAAACCGACAGCAAAGACCTCACAACCTGAATTGCTTTTCCGATATGCATTTCCCTTTTTTGTAATGCAATGTTAGCTTTCTCAAATATTGATAGGATTTGTAGCATTAGAGCGGTAATGAAACAGAATTCTAATGTACAACACTTACTTAAAAGTCCCGTAGCTTCAATATATAACTCAGGACAGAGGCGGCGTTTGGGGGTGGCAACTGGGGCAACCGCCCCAGGCCCTGCGTTTAGGGAGGCCCCGCGTTCCGAGTTGATATTTTTCTTACTCAATGATATAAAAGTTGATTTGTAAAAAAAAAAGTTTACAAATAAACTAGTTTGTATAGTTTCCATGCGAAATGGAAATGAATAAAGAAGCACTTGTAATTAGCAATGCAGTTTTTAAAATATATTGTACTTTCTTTAAATAAATTATTTCGGATTTTTTTTTTCATAAGAAACCGTTGTTCATTAAAAAAGAGAATATTTAGTAATAAATTTAGGGTTAGGAATGAAAGGAAGAAGTGAGAGGAAGCACTTAGGGGGAAGTTGCTTACTGCTTTATCCAATTTAGATGTAACATTTCGGCGCTCAGCGATTTTTACTTGTACTTTGGCCCCGCGGTATTATTATTGCCCTAGGCCCCGCGCTCACCTAACGCCGCCTCTGACTCAGGATCTGCACGACCTAATTCCCCTCCTTGACAAAAGAACTCCAGAACAGATATTGTATCATCAAAATTCTTTTCAATAATTTTCACTGTTTCAAAGTGTCCAGTTCATCGTTGATCCATCAACCTCTTAAGCTTTGGCCTTTGTACATCTGTAGGGATGGACACGAGCGAGTTCGAGTCGAGTTTTCGCTAAACTCGACTCGACTCGTAAGAGAAATCTTTCAACTCGTCTCGGCAACTCGACTCGACAATTAATATTGTCCAACTTGACTCGAAACTCGACTCGAAATTCACTCGAGTTTCGAGTCGAGTCGAGCTAAAACGAGCCAAATCCTACAGTATTTATGTCTCTATTCTGTCTTCTTGGGATAGCCAAAATTTCCGGACAACCAGATGACAAATTATCCGGTATCCATTTAACCATCCGGATTTTATCCATCATCCGAATATTACCCGTTATCCGGATATTAGCCGAAATCCGAAAATTATCCGCTATCTGTCCGGATATTACATGACGTCCCCATATAGTCCAGTCATTAGGTAGGTACTTTTTGGATGCAAACGGTTGAGGAGTTTTGAAATTTGGCACAATTGTCACTTAAGAGCCCTAACTATAATGCTAAATTTGTAACCTTGGAGTTGGGGACAGCCGCTCGCGCCGCCATCTTCAAAAATGGCTGCTGAAAGGTAGATTCTAGCATAGAACTCCATTCCTGTAGGTTTTAGGGAACATTTTCTAAATTGAAAATTTGAGAGGATTCGCAATGTAAATTTCCTACAAAGTTACCTATATAAAAATTTTGAAAATGCCGCCATTTTGAATAAAAATTGCGGGAAAACAACTATATATATAAAGTATGCCCAGTGCAAATCCAAATCATTGAATCTAGACAAACGAAATTTGATATGTTGATGTATCATCAAGAGTAGATTACGGGAAAATTACAAAATTTGGAGAAAATCGTCATCTTCAATCCAATATGGCGGACAAATCATATATATATATATATATATATATATATATACGTATAAAGGACAGTAGAACACTCAGGCCGAACCACTGGAGCTAGATAAACGAAATTAGACATAAATGTGTAGCATCAAGAGTAGGTTGCGAGAAAATTACGAAATTTGAAAAAAAAGTCGCCATCTTGAATGCAATATGGCCAACACACATATACGTATATGTCGAAGTATGCTCAGGCCGAACCGCTGGAGCCAGAGAAACGAAACTTTACATGAAAGTTTGTCATCAAGTGTAGTTTACAATAAAATTTTGAAATTTGAAAATATTCGACATATTGGATCCAGCATGGTCGAGAAACATACATATCTAAGATATGCACATATATTTTATTCGGCTGTATTGGATTCAAGATGGCGATTTTTTAAAATTTGGTAATTTTCTCGCAACCTACACTTACACATTTATGCCGAATTTCGTTTATTTAGCTTCAGCGGTTCGGCCTTTGTGTTCTACTGTTCTTCTATATATATATATATATATATATATATTATTTGTCCGCCATCTTGGATTGAAGATGACGATTTTCTCCAAATTTTACAATTTTCCCGTAATCTACTCTTGATGATACATCAGCATATCAAATTTCGTTTGTCTAGCTTCAGTGGTTTGGACTGGGCATACTTTACATATGTATAGGTGTTTTTCCACATTTTTTATTCAAAATGGCGAAATTTTCAAAATTTTTATATAAGTAACTTTGTAGAAAATTTACATTACAAATCCACTCCAATTTTCAATTTAAAAAATCTCTAAAAGCTACAGGATCTATGCTAAAAACTGCCTTTAAGCGGCCATTTTTCAAGATGGCGGCGCGAGCGGCGGTCCCTCAAGGTAAAAAATTTATCCTTATAGTTAGGGCCCCCCAAGTGTACACTTCTGCCAAATTTCAGAACTCCTCAACCTTTTGCACCAAAACACCCTTTTTATGTCTCTAATGACTGGACTAATATCCGTCATCCGATGCCGGCCCGGTGGCCGAGCGGTCCGCGGTGGTAGGTCATCGGCTCGAAGGTCCCGGGTTCGAGTCCCGGCAGATGCATGGATGTGGATTTTAACAGCTAAAGGCTAATCGTGACGGGCCGAAGTCCAAAGTTACTAGACTGGACCATATAAAAATAAAGTTTACCAAAGTTTATCGATGAGTAGTTATCCATCCTATATCCGGATAATCTTCTATCCAGATTTGGCCATCTCTTGTCTCCCCGTTTAGCCAATTCCCTTTCACCTAACGAAGAATTTTGACGTCATCAGTGCACAGCGTTATTATGTTTTTCGAAAATAAAATCCTGTTTTCATATGTTTGGTTAAACTTCACAGGGCCGATCCAGAAGGGCTGAATATTAGAAAAATCTAAATTGTGATAAACAATAGTAGACCCTATTAATTGCGATTTTTAAAAGAATCAACAACAACCTGTCCAGTATCTTTTCTCGCTATCGCTACTCGGCAACTTACCATGGATTGGCGCTGTGATTAAGCCAATACATTTTCTTCTATTTACTTTTGACTTCTAGAGTGACCAGTTAAAAATTAATTTATGTTAAATATTATTATTATACCGCAGCAGTATATTATAAGCATTGTCATGTCATGTTCGCTAGCTTTGTGCTTGTCCATGGTTTCTTTGAAAGAAGTTCGTCTCCAGAGGATTCGAAACTAGGTTCCATATGCTGTTACCAGTAGCGTAAATATAATTCCCTCCCCCGCTGCAAGGAACCTTTTAGGGACCTTGTTCTGGTAGCATATCCCACATGCAATTTGAGCAAATTCTTGCTGCATGTAAAAACCCACAAGAAAGAGATGGTGCACTTTATGTTCTTTTCCTCCTTCAACCACTCTTGTTTTCACAATATGATTTTGAAAAAAAGAAACAGCTTCTTGGATTCAAAGAAATGATAGTCACTGAGTACGACGGAAGGGGAGGAGACATGAAAGGACCCACTAGGTCGCGGAGACTGTAAATAGTTGGCGAAAATCGATTGTGTATTTTTCCTGGAAATTGGAAATACAACCTCATAAATTAATTCTTCCTTCTTTCTTTGGCAATACATCTGGCGGGCTATTTTCATATGAAGTACGATCGTGAGTTCTAAACCCCTGAGGTAAGGCGACAATATCACCAGAAAGGAGAAGCGGTCAAGTTGACAAAAGCTTGGAATTGTCAAACGGTAGTTCTATATATTTTTTTATTTGCAGAGGAAGAAAAAAAAGGATGGATCTGAATAGCTTTGAAACAGGAAGAAACTGGTTTAATTGCTGGTATTTACGACCCGACCGGGATTAAAATTCGTAACCTGGAAGGAGGAATTGTTATCTGTTGCAAAAAGAGAAAATATTTTTTGTGCAAGATTTAAGCCGTATTTCGTGTCGCTTTTGATGAAAGTAGCCCTGTAGGACCATAGTTAGGCGTCAAGAATTGAGGGACTGGTGACATAAATAGAATGGAAGTATATTTTATGAGGAAGCATTTGAAGACCTATGAAGAACTGACTGAATAACTTCATCTGAGGGGATGAGAGGTCAGGGTGCTGTAAGGAACAAGTTGTGTTTGTGGAGGTTAATCAGTTTATCGTATCTGAAGTTTTGTCTTGAAAAATTTCCTTTGTTTTCAATCATTAGTTTACTTACCACAGTAAAAATTTCAGAGTAATTACTAGAAACTTTGACCAAGGTCAGAGATTTATGCAATATGCCTAAAAGCTATAATAATTCATATTCAACAAACGGTCAGCAGCAAAAATGTCATTGTTCTCAGTTACAAACTTTACTTTTTGATAGTTCTCCATTTATAGAATTGTAGATATTCTAGCAACAGGTGACCTACAGGGTCGTACTATCGCATCAGGTGACCTACCTTGTAGATGAAGTTGGTTATCAGTATTCAGTATTAATCACCTGATTCTTAATTTGTTGGTGTATTAGGATGACGTGTAACTCTCTCGACCATTTTCTCTGCCATGTAAGCTTATCATCATGCCTCATCGGATTGTTGTAACACCTCCGTCCCTCTACCAAAAGAGAAAATGATTTGTGAATTGTATCATCAAGATGGAAGCTTTTAAGTTCTTCCCTACAATTGCAATTAGAAATCTGCATTATTGGTCCATCGACGGGAGTCAAAACGCCAGGCAAAATAAAGAAGACTATAAATTACCCCGAAAATTTCCTTGATCGCACTAATAGTGCTAAAACGCAGACTTTAAACTTTATTTTACATGGGTAATTTTAGTAACTATGAACTTCAGGATGATATGAATGCAGTGAGTTTAAAATCCACAAACACCCATGTCCCACGCTGGATTCGAACCTGCAATCTGATGAACGGAGAGCCTGGTATCTAGCCAACACTACTTCTACCGAGATCGTCAACGCTCAGGCGATAGAATGTATTGTATATTGTGTCATCTCAAACAAATTAAAGAATATAAGGGGAAGAACATACGAGATGCTACACCATCACCATGCTGAATTGTGGTAGCGATCTGTGAGCAATAGCGACAAATTTCTGCCCATGTTGAGAGACATTAGGACAGTGTTTGTATGAAGGTGATGGCTATCGGTGTTCAAGATCAACTCGGTTCATTCTTCCGATAATATTTTATAATAATTTAATCAACATTACGTTGAATGAGCTGTGGTAGGTGCAAAAATTCATAGATGTGCGGTCATAAGGTGTGCGGTAGGTCACATGTTGTGAGAATATCGAATTTGCAACTACTTGACTAAAGAAAGTGAGAAAATATTAATTTAGTAATATCCCATAAAAATCGAGAATATAAGGCACGCTACTGAAACAAACTCCTAATGAATGACCTTTTTATTTGTAGTATGGTCAATGGGCGATAAATTACTGGAGAATGAGTAAGTAAGTTAGTAACTCTCACCCT
Organism: Lepisma saccharinum; assembly: GCA_022664845.1. Classification (NCBI taxonomy): domain Eukaryota; kingdom Metazoa; phylum Arthropoda; class Insecta; order Zygentoma; family Lepismatidae; genus Lepisma; species Lepisma saccharinum. The sequence continues at coordinate 99,684 of JAGDQP010001608.1, forward strand.
TTTATTTCAACTTCTGAATGCTCAATTTCTGTCTCCTATTTTCAATAGACGAATGCGAGAGAATAGTGTGTGTGTGTGTGTGTGTGTGTGGGTTACTCATTCATGCCCTCCTAGTCGCCGACCATGTAATCTATTCTATTCAACGCAATATTCCTTGGCCAAGTGTGGGTCAGGCCAAAAAAAGAAGCCGAAATCCACCCCTATCCCCCCCTGAATTCCCACTCCGCCATAAATTTATATTGCTGTTGGTTTTCTTGACCTGATGATGTTTTCATTCGATTCAGCGTACCAAAAAAACTATAAATCGACAACTCACACGCCTATTTCACGCAACAATGGAATTCCAGTACTTTTCCCCTACCCCCTCAAAAACACCCTTTCCCCCTAGAATTGTTATGCCCTTTTCGGTTTTGTGAACCTCATGTCCAAGGTAATATAAAATTCTTATATTTTTATTTCCTTCATTCCCTGTGTTTCGGCTTGTTATCATGTATTTTGTTTTGTCTATGTTTACCTGTAGACCTATCTCCAGTGTGCGAATTAACCCGGGGGATGCCTGGGATTTTTCCCCCTGGCAAATAAGTTTCCCTCTCTGACAAATTTAATTATCGTCCCTGCCAGGAATAAATTTATGCCCCCCTAGAAGATGTTTCGATCAAGATTAGATAGAAAATCGGAACATTTTTATTTGACAGAAGTTGAAACTATTTTAATGCAAGGGTATATGAACTTTTGCTGGTAGTTAAGAAGCCTGTTTGGAAGCCATTTCTTTTGTGATGTTTATGAAATAGCTTAATGTGAAAGATTTAGTATAATTGATTTGATTTGGTAGCCTCCTATTGCAAAATGGGACTCTCTTTCAATTAGAGTCTAGTGGTTACCGTCGCTGACTGCTGATCTATGCCCCCGGGTTCCGGGTTCGATTCCCGGCTATACCAAGAGATTTCTTTCCAAAGCGAGAGGGTCTTGAACGGTGCCCACTGCCCACCCAGCATGGTGATGCAATTGGGGAGCTGCTGTGAATAGAAGACAGTGGCGATCACAGTTGAGAGCTTCGAGTCCCACATTTTTACGAGATTGAGGGCTGTTTGGTGGATCCCAAATATCAATGTTACCACCTAATAAAGAATTGCTTCTTCGATTAAGTTTAAGTGTGTGTGTGTTTGAGAAGGAGAGAGAGAGAGTAGTAGTGGTAGTAACAGCAATTGTGTTAATAGGCCAGTGATCTGGAGCCCAGAACTGGAGAGGACGAAATTATAAAAGTATGTCCCATATGATCAGAAAAATAGACAAAGCACATTGACGAGTCGTGGAAATATTTCGAGTAGGATGAAAACAGAAACTGGAAAACTGTCGGATTTTTTCGGGGAAATTGTTTTCCTTTTTCCTTTACATTTCTACTGTTACAAGGGTTTTAGACAGTGTTCGATTTGTAGCGGGGATTTTGGGGATATCCCCCTCTCTGCAAGAATCTTCTCTCGCTCTGTTTACATATATCAATATATAGGCCTACACCGCTAGCCTGGGATATGAACAGACACGTATCCAGAATTTGGTTTTGAGAGGGGTCCAAAGGGGTGTCTGGGTATGAAATGCATGTTAAATATGTATAATTTTGCCTGAAGTTATGCTATTTTCCCATACAACTCTGAGTTTTAGGGGGTCCGGGCGTTAAGGATGATCCCAAAATACCGTATAATGCATATCTCACTAATTTTCTCCATCTGTGGAAGCTGCACAAATCTAACACCGGGTTTACTAGAGTAAAATTCAGCCATGGTGGCAGCTACTACCAACTGCACTATACCCTAAATTTCATATAAAACCGCTCCATTGCATAGTTTCACTACGAATCAACCCGAGAGGTCTTTATTTTTCCTCCAAAATATGTTATATATACAGGAGAAATGTAGGTGTTTTATATTCAGCGTGTGGGAATGTTGAAACTCAAGATTGTAATATAATTTTAACTGACATATCTATCATGTATGCATGGTTAAAAGACGCAAACAAAATGTAAAATAATAAGACAGTCTCGATTGATGGACGTGTAACATGAGAGTAAAAGAGCGGAAAATACCTGGGACTATTTGACAGCTTCGGCGTTCAGGCCGGGCACATAGCATGAGTGTTAAAAAGATTTATCAAACTCGTCTTCGCTCGCATGACATCGAACCCGTGATTTCTGTTACAAAACAGTTACATTCATAACACAACGGGAAGTAAGCCCGTTAGTAATTCCTCCGCATGCCGCCATGTTTACATATAGTGAGCAAATCGAGTTCGTTTTTATTGAAATAATGACACATAACTGCGTAACACTTTTTGGATTGCTTACGATCGCTGTGTTTATAGAAGTACCTATGTGAATTATTTGCAAGGGAAGCAAAAATGAAATTTGCCTGACAATCCTGGTACACTTTACGGAGCATGTTACCTACAATTTGAATGTATTTAAGCTCTTTTGGCTCAGGCTGAGATGCAGTAAGTAGAGGATGGGAAAAGTATAGGCGATAACCTTAAGATACTATTTTATTTTTTTATTATTTTAGGGACCCTCATACCACCCTCACCTCTTTGCAATATTTGCACCAAATCCACTCCGCGTGTCTGAAGGACATCAGCGAACTAAAGGTGTTCTCCGTGGAATTTGGGGTGGGCCATCCCCACTTGTCTCCCTGTCTCGACACCTGACGCGGCGTCGAGGCACGGAGCCACAAGGACCTGATTTTGCATTTATAAATAAAGAAGGTTGGAATTTTGGATGTTTCTTTTTAACCCAGTTCCCGGTGGACAAACCTGGGCCTTAGTTCCGCGTTGGGGCAAGGGGGAATGAATTTACTCTATTTTATTTTTTATTTTCCTCTATTGTACATGGTATGTATAAAACAATACATATAGACTTGAGTTATTTCTATTCATGAGTGATTTGTTTGTGTTATGTTTTGTTCAGTTTAACTTTTATTTAGACGGTTTAATTTATTTATTATTTTCATGCAAAATGTTTGTTTATTATGGTTTTTATTTGTATTCTGCTTATCACTCTCCCTCCATTCATACTGACTTTGATTGAATTTAATTATTTTGTTTTGTGATTTAATTTACCCTTAGTCATTTCGTTTTAGTTTTCCTTTCTTATCTGCTCGTATGTTTAAATTTTAGTTGCCTGTCGGTTCAAAGATTATTCTGTTATTTACATAGTTCATGTTTTTGAGTTCCCTCCATTCCCTATATCCTAACTTTCTAATCCCTTAATTGTATACAAAAACATTTAAAACAAGTAACAACATTGATCCGCCTCATTCACTCTTAAATTCAGGAGAATCAGCTTCTGAACAATTGGGCCTCCGGACAGCAGGATTCCTCCCCCATATCCTCTGATTGGGGCTGATCCGGGGGGTCCTCCTCCTCGTCTTCTTCTCCGCACCATCATCTTCTTTCACATCACACTCGCATCACAACACTACACATATTTCACATATGATTGATCTCCATCCGGAGTTTGTGCTGTCTATACCAGTGGTTGGCAGCGCTCTGGGGGTGAACCTATTTCTTCCCGCTTAGTTTCACATCCGTATCACGCACTTTCATACTCTTCAGGGGGTACTTATGCAGACCATAACCGTAGATAAGATTGAAAATCCACAAAGTTTGTATGAGACCGCGTTTCTTTCCTTCCACGTGTCCCCTTTTTGGGCTCATTCATTCCCATTTGTTACTTCACGCACACGACAGAAACAACACTAACGAAACGTCACGACGTCCGTTCCTCACCACACGTCACAGAACAGTATTTTTCATTAAGTGTTCCTTTTTTCATTTCCTACGCCATTCTAACCGTCAAATTAGTTATTCACATTTTGAACCCTATTTACAAATTCTTGTAGGCGAATGTATGAGATCCTACTTGCCAGGCTATCCAGGGAGTTTCTATCTTGTTAATCTTTTATTAACTCTTCCAAGGGTCTGTTGTTCAGTTCGGCTCTGAGGTCTATTATTTGTTGATTTTCTTTTCCATTTGGGTCTGTCCAATCGCGGGGGCACTCAAGGACTACATGCTCAGGAGTGGAGAGTTGTCCACACTCACAGTTGGGAGTATCCGGTATTCCCAACTCATGTAGTTTCTGCTTGTACGGCCCATGGCCACTTAAAAACTGTACCATTCCTTTAGATGGGTTCTATCCTTCCCATCTTAATCGTTCTGAAACATTGGCGATGATGCTGAACAGCCTTCTTGATTTGGTGCTTCTTTCCCAATATCGTGGCCATTTCTCTACTATTTTGTTCTGAATTTCCTCCTTTGAATTTATTGTCACCCAAAATTTCTGTTGTCCTAATTAAATCCTCTTTTTTATGCCAATATAGTATTTCTGTTCTAATAGTCTCCAGGTGAAGAGGTGCAACTCCCAAGATGATGCTCAAGGCCACTCCCGGTACCGTCCTATACGCCCCAGACAGTCTAAGCAAGACCCTCCTCTGCGCTCCGTTTATCCCCTCTGCCAGTTTATTATTTTTGTTTAATCTGTGGGCCTATACGCTGGCACCATATATTCCTATTGCACTGATGATTTGGTTATTGTATAGTTTCAATAATCGTATTCGTAAGCCATATTTATTGTTTGCTATTGTCGCCAACTTGTTTCCAACTTTAACTATTCTATTTTTAATAGTATTCTTAAAATACTATTCCGGCATTCGACTGGTGAAACTGCGGGAAAATCTGAAAAATCTCATTCGGATGCTGGACCGTGGAGTTCCAATTCACATACCGCGACGTTACCACCTGGGCTCTAGATCACTGGCTTATTAACACAACTGCTGTTACTAGTACTACTACTACCACCACACTCTCTCTTTCTTTCTCTCTCTCTCTCTCTCTCTCACACACACACACACACATACACACACACACTTGAACTTAATCGAAGAAGCAATTATTTATTAGGAGCCAACACTGATATTTGGGATCCACCAAACAGCCCTCAATCTCGTAAAATTGTGGGACTCGAGAGCTTCGGTTCTCCTCTCCCAACACGTCTGGTCAGCGTGCGAGCAGCAGACCAATTCATCCCTTCGAGAGAGGCCTCATCCAGTAGTGGATTGAATATGGCTGAGAGTTATATATATATATATATATATATATATATCTCTGTGTGTGTATATATATAACTTTTTGAAATCCGTGCGTTATGTTTTATCCCCCCTGGCTAAAAAGTTTAATTCGCACACTGTTTTGCCTCAAATATGTTCAAATGTTATGAAGGTTTATTCGAACACTCCAAGAAAGCATTTTCGCTACTGTATAGAAGTGATTTTTTTATTTGTCTGAAGCTTTTACACTACTCGACGCCTGCGGATTGTATTTTCGTATCTCGATACGGCAATGATATCGAACTAACTACTACGGAACTTTAAACAAAATACTACGCTAAAAACGCTTTTTAAAATCCTAAAATATTACTTTGAAATCCTAGAACAAACAATAAAACCTAATTTGAGTTTTTTGGAACCTACAAAATATCGGAGCTTGGTGATAATAATCGCTGTATTTGTACTTACCATGAGATATAATATTATTAGTCAATCTACGTAATAGGAAATGGATTTCCTCCTGGATTTTAGTTATAGAATATGCTTCTAGATTTTAAGGGATAAATCACTGTTTCGTTACGCATGAAATACGATCCGAGAAACTTGCTTGCTAAGGGGACTGACAGTTATGCAATTCTTAATTTCAGATGCATCTTACTAGCTTTTTAGAACGGACCGTAGTGTATTGGTGTACAATAGGCCCCCATCACCTAAGGTCTCATTACATCGGGATAAGAAATCTAATTCCTTTGAGATTTCTTCCGGCAGGTTTTATTCCAAAGGCGATGACTCCCTTCCCGCCGTTGCCCTCGATGCAATGTCACAGACCTAGTTAAGTGCAGAAGTTTTAAATGTCAAAGACAATACCGACTGGAGTTTTAATGTCGGTATTCCTCGTCTCCGAACCCTCTTTGGAAGCATATAGGATACATCTTGAATTTTCAGCGGAATACCCCTTGGTCTCTCATGCTGATCTGTCCTTATGGCAAATCATCAGAGAGATCAGGGAAAGAACTCTCCTGACAATTCAGGATGTTTCGTCACAAGCAGAACCGTACCGAAAGTTTAAAAAAAACAAAGATTTTCTTAGTAACAGCTCTTTATTGTTGCAGAACAATCATGTGTCAGTGGGACAGTTGTGACATCAACAATACTCAGTCTTATTTTACATTTGATTTATAGCAATGATGTTCGAGTAATAACACAAAGAATTTATTGCAACTTTTATTTTCAAGTTTTAAGAATATGTTAAGCAGCTGCAGAGAGGCTGTGAAGAACATGGATTGAAAATAAACGCAAAGAAAACTAAAAGAATTGTAATAGGAACAAATGGATCCACAGCAAATATCAACAACAATGGAAGCGAAAAGGTAGAACACCTATCCGGTTTCAAGCATCTGTCAAATATTATTACAAATGAGAATATGAAATATGAAAAAATAACATCAACAACGAAACATAGACATGAAGCAGAATGGATCAAGTCAGAAGGTGCTGAATGCGGAAGTGCTGAAGAGAGTAACAATACTGGAGGCAATAAAGAGAGAGAAACTGGTTAGAGCATTAGCTGCATAGAGATTGAACATTAAGGGATATGAATAAAAGTATGATAAGGAAAAACGAGGAACAAGACGAATCCAGCACCTAGACAATATTAAGGAAGATAAATCTATGCTGAGGAAAAAAGGAGAGTGCTGAATGGAGAAGGCTTAATGTGAATTGAAAGACAGCTTTCAGTACAACATTATTAATAATGATGTTGACTCCCCGAATCAAGTAAAAAATGACGTGACCTGTCGCTACCACACTGATTATAATAATGATATAAAATTTATGCTCTTTTTATTTTTTTGTTGCAGTTATTTCTCTACTAATATCCTTGAAATTTTTCCACCATTTCTTTGCAGTTTTACTTTATTACCCATCTTCTGTTTGCACATTAAATCAATAGTCTATGTATAGAAGCCACATCGCTCAAAGTGAAACTTCACTGTTCTTCTTTACCTTTATATATATAATGCACTCTCGTCGATGTCTTATATGACGTGAACTGTGTAGGTATTGCGCCATTCGTTCCATGTTAGCCAGAGGGGTTCATTCCGGACAACAGTGAACAGTTTTGAATTCCCATATTCCATTGCGGATGACGTAAGTGGTAGGAATTTGCTGGGAACCAAAGATCTATGTATGACTCAGCGAGCCCCAGATGGGGAAATCTTAGCGACGGTAGCTCTCCTGGTGTCAGGGGGACGCAATACCAAACAAAATCGATATTCAGTATTTCTCTTCGACATTAATTGCACAATCAGTCGTTGCTTGGAAAGTAGCGTGACAGGTTTTGTTCTAAATTGTTAGTAGAATGCGATAAATATTTTGAATTTCACAGTTATATGAGAGCCAAACTTCAAACGTTACCATCTATCATGGACAAGTGAAGTCTAAAATATTTTACGGCTCATTTTCAAACACGCTTGCGTTGCTTGCGATGTGGATGAATAGCCAATTGAAACACGTGTTTTATTGCGTGTTCTACGTATTACGTAATAAAACACGTGCTTCAATTGGCTACTCACTCTAATCGCAAGCAAAGCACGCAACGCAAGCGTGCATGTAAATCAGCCCTTACTCCTTCAGTTTTACGACTATAATTAGAACAAAGCACAACTCGTATTGCTCTTGCTCATGTTCTAAAGAAAAATGTAGGACATCCTTGCAGAAGTAAGCGAACACCTTACCCGTAGGTTTAATGGTTCTCTCAAAATCTTTTAACTTACATCATCAACGCAATTGAATATGGAAAATCAATTTTGTTCACTTGTTGGGAATGGACCCCTCTGCGTGACTCCTAATTACCCCTGTCGCAAGAGGCACTGTAATAGCATGACGTGCCCTGATTGGTTGCAGTTGTCGCTAGCTACCTGCCGATTTCCAATCTTAGTGTAACACTGATTTCTCAAAAGGGAAACTCTTTGCTACACTTCCAGTTTTCGTCATACACCATTCAGCCAATTAGGGCGGAATGGTTTACCTGTATACATATACATTGCATGTTAGCTAAGATTCGTATTCCAAGCACATCTGATACCACCTGATTCATAACAGGACCAATTGTCAGCTTTGATAAACTGCAACACTGCAGTGGGAGTGAGAGACCGTATTTGAGATGTAGTGCTTTTTTTCAACCGTGAAGATATCGTTCAATTAATTTCAAGCATACGTATTTTAATAATAATAATAATGTTTTAAATAGTTTTAATAGAAAGTAGTTTTGAAAATATTTTCCTTTTATATATAACCAGGGTGCGAATTACGGCCGGGGATGGGGAGAACAATCCCCCTCTGGAATGTATTTATCCCTGGTTGTTAACTAGAATTCACTATCCCAGGGGGGGGGGATGAAATTGTCCCCCTCTAACAATTATAGCTTTCTTTTCACGAACATACAATGAGACTGGTAAGTTTGCGTGCTCTAGTTATCAAAACAAAATATATGTTGTGTAGACAAAGCTTTCATTGCTGGTGTTAGTACTTCAGAAAAATTACACATGACAAAATCACTGACCACAGTTAAAGTTCATCACACAACAGAGGAAAGTAACCAAATTTCGCCTAGCAGCCTAATTTTACCCACACAAGTTTGTCAGTTAGTATGAGTTTGAAATTATCGGAGTCGATTGTCAAGTCCGAAGTAACGAGCGAACAATAACCTCTGAAAATTTAAAGGGTGTGATATGTCTCATGGTCTTTTGTAGCTTTTCTTCTTGTTGGGGTTTTTCCAGTGGTTCCCACGTTGTCTAAGAGTAGAGTAACTATACGCATGCTTGGTGAATGGTAATTGGTCTATAATATACATTGATATGTTTGGCGGGGAAAAGCTTTACCCTGGTGTGTGAAGAATCACATTTTAGTGTCAAGAGAGTCCTAATTTCACCCACTTGATGGCATTAAATTTCCAATCCCTAAATTTAACACGATGTATTGTATAACGTGAAGGGAGTGAATTAGTTTAGAATAGCAGAGAACAAACTGCAATTAAGTAAAAACCGCGCAATATATTTGCTATTTCTCAAACAGAGAAGGCAAAGAAGATGGCCACTGTCGTTATACATCAACAAGCATCAAATCTATCACTTATTACGACACAGAGTGGCACATTAATAAAATACTGTACTTCCAAGAAAACATGGATGAAAAGTGGGTTGGATATATAAAATGTCACGTTTAGTTTCATGAAAACTGTGTTGGTATCTCCTGACGTGTCTCATATCATAATTGTACTCATTTGTATACAATATGATCTACAAGACAAAGAAATAAAATAAAGTAAGTAAGTTAAGTAAAGTAAAGAAGAAAAAGATCCACTTTTTCCCTGTGATATTTGGCTTAAGTAACTAGAGAGTTGTTTGAACATAAAATCTACTTTTCCAGATTTCGTGTTTTGAACTTACAATGAATCAAAGTTTTTCTACTGACAACCTTTTCTTTAGTTTAGAAAAATGAGACTTTTTTTTATGTATACATGTATAATCGTTCATAGTATTCCACTTTATGTTGTAAGCACATTTCTGTTTTTTTTTTTTTTGGTCATTGTTGCAATTTATGCGAGAGCAGGCAGTGGGACAAATTTGGACCCATTTCCTCAAAAAGCCAGCTTTGTCTTGTTTTGGGAAATAAATACATTATTTCTCGTGTTGTATAGATGAAATTATTGTCGAGTCGCAATTGTACTTTAACTTTATAAAAGTTAATGCAATACTCACATTCTTTTTATGAGAATTACAATAGATTTTATGAACATTCAAAAGAAGTTAGGAAAATGTGGTTACTTTCATCTAAATGTTTGGAAGTTTTAAAGAAATAAAAACCAAAACGAGCTGACAGTCGTATCAAAAGTAGCTTGGCTGTTAGACTATGGTCTGGGAACTGATGAGGTCTGTCGTAAGAGTCATGGAAAAGTCAGAGTATTCTGGTCTCAAGAGGACAAAACCTGCAGGAACCCTGATAGTTAACTTATGAACTTTATATTCATTAGCACCTCTCAATCGCTGAAAACAGTGAAAGCCTAGAATAGCTGAAGTTGGCGCTTCGCTAGCGAGAACAGGCATTTCAGGAAAGGGGAATCTATTCATGACAATGCATTATTCGGAGTTAGGAGCCAGACTCTTGCTTTACAAAGAAGAATACCCTTCGAAATCTGCCTAGCATACACAATCAAGCGATACGTGGCTCTCTTATTCAAAATTGTCCTGTATTTTAAACGTTAACGAGGCATCCGACTACATTTAAGGCTGTTTATTACGTAAAAATTGTATTATATTTCAAAATTCATATCCCGAAAATATCGAAAGCATTGCCAATCTTTTAGCAAAGGGACCGTTGTGACTAAATAATTATTCCTTGTAGAGAGAACGGAAAATGTTTACGATCTCTACGGTAATATTACAGTCAATCATGCAGTGCTGAATCTCGGAAGAAAAGGATTTTTTTCCATTTGCATGGGATAGCGTGAAGTTGAGCACTTAAATTTGTCCTCTTATATTCTGGTACCGAGGACAAGTTGAATCTTAGACCCCAACTTATCATAATATCATCAGTAGTGTTGTCAATGATATTCCAGTAAGTTAAGTTACAAGTAAACAATTTCAAGTACTTTATCCCCCACCCCCCTGGAAAGATAACCTAATTCGCACACTGCCTATTTCATCGCACGCTTCTACTAAGACTTCGGTGTTGCTTTGTAGTGCATCTATATCATCCCCTATTAAATCTACATCATCCGCGTATACGAACAGTTGGTTTAAACCATTCAATGATAGTCCCTTTTTGTCACCTTTAATTTTTTTAAATCGTGTATTCTAACGCAAAATTAAACAGTAGTGGTGATAAGGCATCGCCTTGTTTCGATCCGTTGCGAATCTTGAAAATATCTGACAAATCCGTACTCTGCTTATGGGTTCGCTGAGAACTTTTCCCTTTTAATAAAATCATATGCTTTCTTAAAATCAATGAATAGCTGCTGAACCGTCCCATTGTATTCCCATTTCTTCTCCAAAATTTGTATTCAAGTAGATTTCTGCTAAATCCACATTAGTGATCTCCAATTGTTTCATCTACGTATACACTTAGGCGAGTTAGCAATATATTACTCAATACTTTGTAACATGTTGGGAGTAACGAGATTCCGCGGTAATTATTAGTCACATTTATCACCTTTTTTATAAACCGGAACTATTATTGAGGTTTTCCATTCCTTTGGAAGATCCTCCTTTCTCCATATAGCACTTATCAAGTTATGTAGTTCTTTGATTAGTGCCGTTCCTCCCGCTTTAATTAATTCGGCTGGAATATTGTCTATTCCTGGTGATTTGAAATTTTTAAATTTCTTTACCGACATTTCGATCGCGGTCTCGCTAAGTTCGGGAATCCACGGTTCTGCGGTATGGATTTCAAATTCCTCTGTTTGTTCCCCGTTGTGTACATTAAGAAATTTGTCGAAATAAATTTTCCACACACCGACAATTTTAGTCGGATCCGCCTGAAGATCTCCACGTTCACTTCTAATCATTCCTAACCTCGGCTGGTAACCTTTTCTTAACGAGTTTACCCCTTTGTATAGATCTTGTATGTTATTTGTCTTGCTGTTTTCCTTTATCTCCTCAATCTTCTGCGTCAGATATTCTTGCTTTTTGTTTCTGAACCCGCGTGTAGCGTGGCGTTTCGCATTACTCTACTGGTGGGTATTTGCTTCGCTTTTATTACTTAACTATCGTTGCCTTGCTTGTTTTCGTTCCTCATGAAGCTTAAGGCATTCTTCATCAAACCAAGGTTTGTTTTTCTGGCGTTTCTTCTCACCTACACGTTCCTTCGCTGCGCTCTTAATTGTTTCACGAATTGCCTCCCACGTCTTACTTACATCAATTTCATTATTAATATCATCATTATTATTACTCAAGTCGGCTAGGATTTCGAACCTATTTGAGAGTTCGAGTTGGTAATCTGCCAACAACTCAGGATTTGGATTTGGATTTCAACTCAGTAATGAGTAGTGAGTGTCCATAACTGAACAAAAACTGACGTAGCCCTACCGGTAATGGGCACCCCGTGCTTTGCATAACAGATCCAAGTTATAATTGGTTTGGTCATTTAAATACTCGAAACCAAGACATTTCGTAATGGATAAAAGTGCAGGACAACAAAAGTAATCTTTATTGTAATTTGATGAATAAAAAACGAAAGCTCTCACCTTAATCACTTGCTTAACAGAATGCATGGAAGAGTAGGTGCAACCATGGACCTAACTTCAACATCATGTCAGAAATATCAGATGAAACCAATGACGAGCGAATAATATTCAGTGGCACCAGAACATACTATATTAAATTTTCCCATGTAGGTGAAATTATTCCGGCCCTTAGGAAAACCGTATTTTACAACTTTTCTCTTCAAGTGCCCATTACCGGTGCGTTTACCTTATATAAAAGCGCAAATTGTACTAATAATATACTTTTAGAGCATCTATATTAAAAATTTATCAAATATATGATTGATATTTAATTTTCATACATATATGCAAATCATTTTTATATGTTAGGATAAATTTAGGGAGGGTAGAAAAGATAAGGGGCTAAGGCCTACCTGGGCTACGTGTCTGCTGTCAAGTAACAACTGTTAATTCTAAACTATGATTGAGGTAATTTCTAAACTTAATTCTAAGGCACAAAAGTGTTTTAAATAAGCAATGCTTGTTTAATGTATTAAGAATTGCATACCGTATGCTTTTATTTTCAAGTTCAATTAAGTCAAGGAACATAATGTATATGATAGCTATACAAGACAGCTATCAGTCACTATTGTTCATGAACGAACAATCAATGCTATTGTTTTTAAAATTGCCTGTGGTTTCGTCGATTTGTATACTTATCACACTAAAAATGTATTTTATTGTTCATTTTCACACTTCATTTGCTACTTGTGTAATGAGCATATGCATATGTTAGTGTGCAATTTTTCTACAGGCTCGCAGCTGTTCAATATTGAACATCTGATAACTCAGTGTGATCGTATTAATTTGAATTTGAATTTTATTTTAAGACCTGTAGGAAACTTTGGCTGAGGCCGAATGGGTGATGATGGGAGAATTGGTGGAATGTAAAAAGTGGGAAGAAACGGGAGAACCCCGAGAAAACTCACGCACACTGTTTTTATTCACTGCAAAGCACACAGCATGGGCTAGGATTTGAACCGAGGATCCCAAGCACCAGAGTTGAGCGTTCTACAAGTAAGCTACTGCGGCCCGTAACCGCACTAAGAACAATATTATTTGCAATAGAATATATTTTGGCTGTTGTGTCGTTTTGGGTCTTATACTCTTTTGTATCACCTTCAAACAGATTTAGTGATTTGGGGCGAATAAATACTCCGTGCACAGGTAAGAAAAAAGGTAATTCCTACGGGTATTTGTACAAACCAAGAATTGTGTATTTTACGAAATATTAATTAATATTTAATATAAATGAAAACTTTATACATTATAATGGATTATAATGTATCTCCTTGTAAATTTCTGTGGGGATACGAAAATATATAATCCGCAGACATCGAAATAGCTTATTAGAGGAAAACGAAAGATTTCTGCACGACAGTGAAATTTTATGTTAATCTGGACTATTCATATTTAAAAAGTAGAATTTTATAAGTTAAAATTATATTTTAAAATGAGATAGTAAGTAGGGTAATATAGGCAGTGGTGAAGTTGAAAAAAATATTATAGGAGGAACGGTGCAATTATAAACCCATAAATTTATGAAAAGGAATTTTTATAATTAAAATAGCAAAAGGGATAACTAATTTGGCTTTTAAATTGAAGTATGTGATTTAAGAGCGTCATAACAATGGCTACAACCCAATGGAGAAGGGTAATGCGGCCTGCATATGGCTATAAGAAACGTGTTTAATTGGTCAAAATAAAACATGAATGGTGTTTAGTGGTATACACACAGTTAGTTTCATTTTATCCGTTGCTCTCATCATGATTTCCCAACAGTAAATAATTCTATTGGCTGCTGTGGGGTTCGAACACAGGAACATTCTGCACTTCTCATTGGTAGCTCGTCGTCTTATCCACTCATCCATGGATCTACGTTGTGAGATTACTGCTCTTTTACAATATCTGTATCAACAGGCAGTCTAGAATTGAGTTGCTACGCGTTGTTCACCATCATGTACAAATAAAAATAAAGGATACTTTCCTTTTTTCTTTCTTGTGTACAGTTTTTCTTTACGACCGGGATCATCGCTGCACTATTATATTTGTATTTCTCAATAAGTGTAATATGTCACCTTAGAAAACACACATAAAGCAAAATCTGTGTCATAGATTAACGCCCTATTAACGAAATTAAGTGTTCGTTGAAATAGAGTTTAAAATTCAATGTTTCCAACATGCAAACGAAAACATGAAAAATGTATTTAATTTAATTGTATTTGCTTGCTTTGTATTTTGTGATATTTTTCACTACATATTTTTGTCAAAAGACGAACGAAATTAAGAGAGAAATATATCTTAATGTAATAAGTATATTTTAATATTAGAGAGTTACAGCCCTTGGCCAGACATTAAACGGTTTTATCAACTTTTAACACATATATGTGCTACTGGGCAGCGTTTGTCCATATGAGTAACAAGTTTTAAATTAAACGATTACGCCATAATCTTTGAGAACCTATTACTCACCAATGAACAAGATCACTTGAACGCTGCCCATTGGATTTCATAGTAATTTGGAAATACTTCTATGTTCTAACATTTTTATAGTGGTCTTAGATTTTGAAATATTTTGTACAAACGTTTGAAATCGGGTATGGGGGCAACAAGTGTTAGGTTAGATACAAACCCTAGCATCAATATTTCTTTTCAGGGGTTGATAGACCATAGTAAAGTATATACTTTGGTGAAGTTATAGATTAATAGGTTTGACAGAAGAGTGACAATATGACCTCCAAAATTTAGAAAAAAAAGAATGTTTCAATTATATTGTTTCAATTAATCTTTTCATAAGAAGCTAAGAAAATACACCAAATAACAGTTCATGCTAGACTTCATCTAGAGATTATATTATCATATCCGATTAATTTGTTTCTGTCGAAATTTGAACAATTCAAATGTCACTTAATTTTGAGGGAAAATACCTACGCATATTACTTTATACTCGGGCGGACGGAAATTTTACTTATAATTTTTCTGTCTCAGCAACCTGTTCCTTTACTAACGTTTATCTGAATCTGAATTTGAGACTAAATATTATTCATTTCAGCCCGGGATAGGGTGGGAGGTTAGAGGTTCAGTCGGCGTAAAGGTCTGCCGAAGGGCCTCTGACTGTTGCCGACGCAACTGAATAATTGCTTGTTTAGATTAATCAATTGACCAAATCGATGGTGGTCAATGATGCAATACCCCCTATGTGACATTTTTTTTTAACTTTTCATGTTTTTGCACCAGTTTATAGTTCTGTGTACTCTGCATACTGTAGAAAGCTTTCATGTGAAAATAACTTCTACTTTTTGAGATATAACAACTTTAAAGTACGTAAATTGTATTCAAGACTGTACTACAGAAACCGGGTTTTTGGCCTTCCTGAAAAATTGATGATTTGCCACATAGGGGGTATTGCAGTTCCGACGACGAATAGCTAAATCATCTCAGGATATTTACTTCTGTACTTGACTGCAATGGCTGATAAGCATGACTGTCGTCAGTCTGAATAATTATTCAAATTTATTAGCATTCCTTAAGACCTTTATTTATCATCAATATTAGTTAACAGGTATAGAACGTGTCAATATACAAGCTACAAATAAGAAAAATAGAGGAAATGGTGGTATCTTGAGCCGCTGTAGTTTCTCAAAAACTCTTTGTCTTTCTGTAGAAGCAACAGTTGGTGCTACGACGATAGTTACTAATTTTCACGTTATGGGGAGCTGGCGTCAGTCAATGATTATAGCAGTCAGTTACATCAACTTTTGTGTTTTAGTCGTGAAAACTTTCTACGGTATGTTTTTCGTATGTAAGTATCACGAT
The DNA here is from genome assembly GCA_022664845.1 of Lepisma saccharinum. NCBI lineage: Eukaryota > Metazoa > Arthropoda > Insecta > Zygentoma > Lepismatidae > Lepisma > Lepisma saccharinum. The sequence continues at coordinate 115,852 of JAGDQP010001608.1, forward strand.
TAGGGCTTTGGTGTAAAGAATATTTTCGTTTGCCCTTTTAAAAAGTAGGCTGTAAGGTGTTTAGTTTATATACTGTTGATTTTTAATATGGCTAGGGTTGAAATGTGAGACTCCACGCTTGCTGGTAATGTCAGTCCAATCTTAAATGGGGTCTGTCGTAAACAGGGGATAAAACTTGACAGAAATCTCCGAAAAGGAACCTTAACTGTCGTGTAAGCGAAAACGTGTGCTTCCTTTGAAGACATCTGCTGAAGACGTAAGTGACCCAATTTGATTCTGGAGAATGTGCTTTACAACCTTCTTTCGGGGTTGAAAAATCCCTTTCGGTAGGCCTACAGGCTGAGGTAGATCTCGAAGTTTTTTTTTCTTTTAATTTTCAAAAATTCAAATCTCGCCTTTTATGAGAGCTATCGAGAAACTATTTTATTGATTTGTAGATTACTCATCAAGAGCTGTTCAACGATACCCCACAAGACGTAGACAACAGTTGTGGAGAGTATGGGAAATGCATATAATGTATCCTATTACACATACCTGACTGCTTGACACGTGTAACTACCGATGTTGCCGCTTGGAGACGCTGTATACACCCATTGAACGATGGTTGGTGATGAGCACTTTTTCAACACGCAAGCACTTGTGTTCGTGACGTGAGATACGTGTGAGTCAACGCTGCAGTACTTGACATAGTGCCAGTGTACGTGTAGGAGAATGGCGCAAAGAGTCCATATTGATGATGTTATGCGTGGAAGAATCATCGGGCGACTCGAGAGGAATCAGAACCAGATGGACGCGTCTCGTGAATTGGGTGTCCCACAAAGTGTCATCTCGAGGATCTGGCGACGCTTCCAAATGGGTGAAAACGTCTCTCGGAGGTTCGGTGGAGGTCGTCCAAGGAGTACCAGTGACCAGGAAGACCGTTACGTACGTCTAACTACCAGGCGCAACAGACTCAGCACCGCCTCAGAGCTCTCTAGGGACCTTGCAGCTGCTACAGGAACGTCAGCGTCAAGATTTACAGTGTACAGACGGTTAGCGGAGGGACACTTGTATGACAGACGACCAGCAAGGTGTGTTCCATTGACCCCACAGCTAAGAAGAGCTCGGTTGAATTGGTACAGAGAACATCACGCATGGACCCCGGAACAATGGCGTCATGTCCTGTTCACAGATGAATCCAGGTTCAGTCTCACCAGTGATTCTCGCCGTGTGTTCATCTGGAGAGAACCAGGGACACGGTTCCGTCCAGCTAACGTGACTGATGTAGACCAGTACAGGGGCGGCGGAATTATGGTATGGGGTGGGATAATCCTGGGGTCCCGTACACCTCTGCATGTCGTCCCACGGGGTACCGTCACTGGTGCGATGTATCGGGATGACATCTTGGACCAATACGTTCGTCTGTTTCGGGGCGCAGTGGGTCCTGATTTCATTCTAATGGATGATAACGCACGTCCCCATCGCGCTGCCATAGTGGATGAGTACCTTGAACACCAGGATATCAGGCGATTCGATTCTCCCAGTCGCTCACCTTACTTGAACCCCATCGAGCATGTGTGGGATATGCTTGGGAGGCGAGTTGCACGTCGTCAAATGGCTCCAAGATCCATTCCTGAGCTTCGGGAGGCACTTGTACAGGAATGGCAAAACATACCCCAGCCCCTTCTTGATAATCTCATTCTCAGCATGCAATCACGTTGCGGTGCATGTGTTGCAGTGCGGGCGATCACACATCCTATTGATGTCCTGTATCTTCCGCTTAACCCTCGAAAACCACATTGGTCTATTTCCGAATTTTCCCATGCCCATGGATTTTCGTCGCTCGTGCCCATCCTGTGCATTCTCTTCCAGTGTTTTTGGACTGTATCCATTTGCAATTCCACATTCCAATACTATATGGCTGATTCACCATTCTCTGAGTGCAATAAATCATGCAAATAGCATTATTCTTAACTTTTGCACATGAGTATATATATATATACAGGGTGATTCAAAAGTCCGGCACCATAGGACCATTTGGTTATAGAGTGCACTAAAGAAAGGTTCATATGGAGAATTCAACTAGCGTATTCGGGAAATCAGTGGCGTACCGGAAATACATATGAGAGGGGTCAACATGAAAATTTCAAAATGGAAACTGGGGTAACTTTTTACATTTTTGGAATCAGAATTGAAATCAAAACAACTTTTAGAGGAAAACTTTTTCAATATTTTGTATGGTTTGCGAGCTACAATATCTTATTGTTACAGGAATAGTATTGCGTCACCAACGCTGTCCATTGGAAATAACTCAAAAACTACTAGGTGTAGAACAGTGAAAACATTAAACCATATACCTGTACAAGATATGTCGCGACAAACCGATCGGGAGTCGCTACAAACCTTTTCAACATAGTAGCACTACTTAGCAGAGTTTAAATAATATAACTACTTTTCCAATGACAAGTTTACACCTCAAGTACTGGGTAAAAACGGAGTTTAGAGTGTTCTGTTTGATTCAATAGAAATTTCATGTATATTGGCTATTACAAATTTGACTGGAAAAAATATTTTTCAAAATAACAACTGGCATCATTTTTCCCAGTAAATTGTTATGATTTCTACAGATTATATACGCCGAAAACAAACGAAACATTACAATAACGCTCAACGTCAAGAAGGAGCTCAGAATGAAGTTATAGCATCTCCAAACTTCATACATTTTTACTCGAAGAGAAAATTTCAACATTTTGCAATTTCTACGTGTAGAATCGAAACCTTGGGTTACACAAAATTCAATCGTAAGAACACAATAAGAATATATCGCTGCATCACTGAACATACTTTTACACATATCTGAATTTTTAAACAGGTTTCAGAAAGAAATTATTTC
>JAGDQP010001609.1:0-45150 GCA_022664845.1 Lepisma saccharinum
TTAGCTCCTGCGTAGCCTAGTCGGTAGCGCGCTCGACTTCAATGCGAGCGGTCCCGGGTTCGATTCCCGATGGAGGCTCAAATATTTCGGTGTTGACCCAGCATCGTGAGGACAATTGGGGAGCTGCTGTGAATAAAATACAGTGGCGATCCCAGTGAGAGCTTCGGCTCTCCTCTCCCAACCCGTCTGGTCAGCGTGGGAGCAGTAGACCAACTCCCCCCTTCGGGGAGAGGCCTCATCCACTAGTGGATTGAATATGGCTGTGATTTATATATATATGAGGGAGAGAGGACCCCCATGATTAATCCTCGCCTGGGCCCTTTATGTCCCAGTCCGCCACTGACGGTGCATATAACGATGTAGCATGAGTATCATCCAGTGGGTTTCATAATAATAGTCACTTCTTTTGAAGATACTTTCCAATAAATACGAATTTTGTCTAAAATCATTAATAATGTAGATCTCGGAGGTTTTACAGGTCTATAATAATAATAACTTTATGGGTCCTTGGTTCATTGGACGTTAGAATAATAGTTTTTTTTTTTAAAGAACATGTTAGTTGAAGCTGCAGACCTACAAGCCCTGCCCCACTCCCCTGTGCGTAAGTGTTGGGCGTGTTAGGACATGTAGTTGGATATCGTCAAGCAGGTGAAGGTGGCATTCATTGAATAAATGAAGAGAAGACATCTTTAACGTTGAAAGCTGTTTAATTCACAATTAAAGATGAAGTTTGAATCTAAATAAAAATAATACAACAACAAACTGTTTCTGTATTAGGGTATTAAGATTCCTCCATGAAAGAACAGCTTCCATCTTGAGTATCTTCTTCACCGATATTATCTCATTTATATGTTTAGTGACTTTTTTAATAACTTAAGTTGGATGTATTATTTGATAATAAATAGCTCTATTAATGTGCCTTCAAACTGTTTTGACAATTCCTTTTTTTTTGCTAGCTATGGCCTATGTCACAGCTAGTGCCCTCTAGAGGGTTACGCCCTCTTTAGGGAAGTTGGTGTTTTGGACAAATAGTTTTGGAAGAATGTTTGCTGGTCTAAGAGATTTTATTTTTACCTTGGCATTTCATGATTTTCTTTCTTTCACAGTGGCGTATTTTGCTAAGTGAATTGTTTGTGCGGGCTACGAGATGTGTGATCTATTTGTTTGTTTTGGGTGGTTTGGATGTAATCTCTATGGAATAATATTATGGGTGGATTTGTAATCTTATATGCATCTGCTATTGGCAAATCAGGATGATTCGGTGGCAGCGAGTGATGATAGATGATGAAAAGAAGGGAAAGTGGTGTATTTGTTATTGGGTTGTTATGGTGGTATTCTGTATCTAGGTTGAGTGTTTCTTGAAGCAATGGATGGGTTTCTTGGTATCTGTTTGTGAAATATTTTTGGTGGAGAAACTGTAGGTTGAAGAGAATATGGGGAAAAGGCAGTCTATTGTAGAGTTCTTGAGTTGGACTTGATAGCTTTATCCTGTAGGCTATTCGTACTGCCTGTCGTCCTAGTATTTTTAGTTTTCTGCAGTGGTTATGGTCGGCCGCTATCCAAGCAGTGTGTCCGAATGTTAGTATTGGTCGTAAGAAAACTTTGTAGGTATTGATCACAGTAGTTGCCTTTAGTCCCCATGTCGTTCCAGTCAGTTTGCGTAGCAGGTTTAATCTCTTGTATGCTTTGGTGCTAATTTGTTTTAGATGAGCTCTCCATGTAAGATGTCTATCAAAGATTACTCCTAGATACTTTACTGTGTTCGTTGGTCGAAGTCGGATGTTGTTGACATGAATGTCCAACAGGTCGGGATTTTTGTGCACTCTTGATGTTTTCTTGGTGGTATAAATACAATTGACTGGGTTTTTGTCGGGTTTAGTTTTAGCCTCCAAGTTTTGCACCATTGTATGAAAGCGTCTATTGTTGTTTGTAGTGATGTGTTGATTTGCTTAATTGTTTTCCCCAAAGCTAGGAAGGCTGTATCGTCTGCGAACTGTCTGGAAGTAGTGGACGTTTGGAGTAGGTGGTGACATATCAGCCACAAACAGTAGATATAATAGTGGTGACAGTGCTGAACCTTGTAGCACTCCTGAATTTATAAATACCGGATAGGATAAGCTATTGTTTATGGAAACGTATGTGAGTCGGCAGGAAAGAAAGTTGTAGATGAACCTGATATATGCCAGTGGTAGTTTGAAGTTGAGTAGTTTGCAGATAAGTCCGTGATGCCACACCTTGTCGAATGCTTTTTCCAGATCGAAAAGTACCAGGCATGATGGTTTGGATGTGTTGTATTGATTGCTTATTGCATTTGTTAATCGGAGGAGTTGATATGTCATACTGTGTTTGGGCCGGAATCCTGCTTGGTAGTACGGAAGTAGACTGCGTTCTGTTAGATGAATATGCAGTCTTTAGACTATTATTCGTTCTAGGATTTTGCTATAGACTGCTGTTAGTTGAATTGCTCTATAGGAAGTAACTTCAGCTGGAGGCTTATCAGGTTTTAAAAACATGAGTGTCTTGGAAGTTTTCCAGTCGGCTGGTATGTTTTCCTTAGTGGTTATTGTCTCAACATCTGTTATTGCGATTGTTATGTGGTCTCTATATTTATCCCAATTGGCCTTTTCCCAGTGAGTTACTTTGCATAGGAGTGGATTTGTGGTTGGCTGTTGAACATGAGCTGAGGTAAGTGTCACCTTTACCGGTACATGATCGCTTCCGAGCGGATCTAGGATACCTATTTCGAAGCGTCTTGATAGTTTTTGCGAAATTATGATAATTTCCGGGCTTGAATTAGATTCGGGTCTTGTGAGCTTTGGCGGCGGATGGAACACTCCGGATATTTGGTTGTTTATGAAATCTGAGAATTGAGTTTTCTGGCGGTTGCTTCTGCTGTGAAAGTTTATGTCGCCAGGATGATGTAGTTACGAAAGTTGTCTGATGTGAGATATATTGGAAGAACTCTGATGGTATTGTATGTCGTGGATGGACATAGATGGTGACCAGTGTGACATAGTTTGCTTTGTAGTAGAGCGTAGTAATTAAGTATTCCGGTAGATTGTTATTTGCTATCTGGTACTGTCGGTATGGTATATTTGGTGAAAACCCAATGGCTACTCCTCCGTTGGCTCTGAGTATTGTAACAACTCTCCTCTGGCAGTCACTCCTCCACTATAAGCCGCCAGCTATTTCCGGTTTGAGAAAAATATTCTCTCACTGAAAACACCCAGCAACCCACTATAACAAGAGTGACCGACAAAAGGAGCTGAAACAGAGGAGGATCCTCGATGGAACCCCACAATTAAAGCCGTTACTGTAGGTTGGGTAAGAAAGTTGTATAGTAAGTTCAGAAACAAATGTAAAACGTATAATGTGAAGTAATTATCTTGTCAAATTCACAGCAAATTACAAATTCCATTACAAATGTGACCTATCGTTTTATAGGTCATAACCATACAACACGAATCGATTGTACAAATCGTAGAAATCATGACATATTCAACTAACTCAATAAATACACTGTGATATTAATATAGAATTAATACACCAAATAATTACACTCGAATTTCTGCGAAACAGTATATCCAACTTTTTGACTCAAATTATGACTTGGATTCCTAACTTCCCCTCTTGTGGTTTTCACAATTACACGCAATATATCCACGATCCGGAAATAGGAATCTACTAATAAATGACTCAAGTAAACGTATACCAAATCTGAAAACAATCGCACGAATATTCTAGGAGATACGAGGTAGTGGTCACGAACCCTACTGCCGGCTATCAACCCGAACACGTGGTTACGAAGAAAGATGAAAATTGGAATATTCAAATAATTCCTCCTGATATCAACGTAGGATAGATCAAATAGATAATAACAAAACTTTAACAACAATATTATTACGACATACAACACGATGGCAATAGATGCATCCGATACTAAATTTTCGATGTTACGAAGGACTCTATATTCAAGTTCATTCAAACACGATTTCCTTAATCTCAATTGAAACAATACATTTCCCGACGAAGATTTACGACCTGTAGAACATACTCCATTCAAATAAACTATCTCAATCATACATGAAGAAGTCACACAATCCGGCGAAACTGAAAATGGTGAAAATTCACACTTACCAAAATATACGCGAAATTGAAGATTCTCAAGACTAATGAACGACGAATACGAACTCAAAATGCGACGAGTTAGAAATTCCACAAGGACGGCAAGCAGGAATCCATAGAAACTTGCAGACTTCATAGATGTAGACTCCAGTACAGTATCCGCATTTCGGCTGGTTCTTACATTGTTCGCTAGTATGCTTGTTGTATTCCTAGCATTTTTCGCAGCGGATTGGCATTGGTGGTTTCGTTCTCAACGGTTCCACGCGATTTCGACGCCTGTAAATACTGTATATGCTCCTTGTTCTAACAGTGTATCTATTGTTTCTTGAGAGGATGTGAGTAGCCGTACTAGATATGTTGGTCCTGTTGCATTATAAATTCTAATGGTTTTAGTGATTTCGTAACCTTCCTGTTCTAATTCTGCTTTTATTTCATCGTCTTGGAGTGTTGGATTTATGCCACGTATGACAACAGATAATGTTGGTGTACGTCTAGGCGGATATGGTTGCTTGATGCCTTTTGGTGTCAGTTTGGTCATGTTTGCGTTTTTGCCAAAGATCTCGAAGCTGTGCTTGTTTCTTATAGTTGTGGCAAAGTTTGCATCGGTACTCTTGATGATAATCCCATTACATGTGGGAATAATTTGATGTACAGTGTCTCTCGGAATGTATTTAGTTATTTACAGGAGTAACAGTTTTTCTGACTGGTGTTTTGTATCAAAGTTTGTGAGTATAAATGAATGGTACTTCTGTTTAGTAGTTTCCAGTTGAGTGTCTACGATCATTGATCTTGTATCAGATTCAGATCCTGAGCCAGAGCCCGAGGCATGGTGATGACGTTTATTTTTCCTAATTTCCTATGCCTAATTTATATAGAATAGGTTACTATTTCAATAGTTAATTCTTTATTACAATGATTTTAAACATCTATTTAATTGATTGAATAACAGTTTAAAAATTCTTAATTTATATTCTTTTAACACTTAGATCGTTTTAATAAATAAGTTACATACTGAAGTATCTGCCTCAACGAGTTAAAATACGATGTCCGTTTTTCAGTGTTACAAATCTTGCATATTTTAAATGGCACTGCGACAGTTTATTGAATATCTGGCATTTCCCAGCGATGATAAACATTGTGAAGCATATACGAAAAGAGAATAAGGTAGAAGACAAATAGTGCTTGTTCGCATTAACCAGGAAGATCAACCTTATGTATGGAGAGAAAAGAATGGTCAAAACAGAATGAGTAAAGAGAAATTCATTTGCCTTAAATAACTTATCACTTTTGGCAAAAACAAGCTATGATGATGATGATAGATTTCTTAAAATAATTATATTCAAATCAGGTCGTCTCATAGGTGACTGACTGTTCCTCAAGTAATTCATCTGAGCTGGACCATAGACCTCATAATAGATAGACTTAGCACTTCCATTTCTGGCTGCGCTAAAACTAATGGGTTTTTGTTCAGAGCACATGATTTTGAATTCATCCGTTAGGTAGCTCTGACATAGACCTCATAGTAGAATATTCTACTCTGGATGAGAATCAGCACCACTGGCACATTAATCCGATACTGTAGCCACTAGACCATGGAATCACACGCTCTAGCTGGATTTCGAAGCGATATTTATAGTTAGTTCATCAGATCGCCTGTAGAAAAAGGTTAGAGTTGGAGAAGAGTAGCTTACGGCGAAACTTTTAGCACGTGATGGGACTTTAGTGCACTGAGACCACAGAAAAAGTACAACGGAACAAAATTCAAATCAATTTCAAGTTTAGCAAGCTTCCTCGCGTAACAGTTTCTTCCAACAAGCTTGATTTAGGTTCGTTATAATAGCCAAGCTACTTATGTTGTTTCAACGTAATATTTCATGCTTGTTTATTAAGTTCAAGACAATAATCACGTTTTACAAGCACAAAGCTGTTGCAATCTTGTTGCAAGCTAGTATACTATCTGGGTAGAGTTTATATTTCCACTCCAGATACCGCAATATTTAATCAACCCTGCTCCTTCCCTTCAGTATTCGTTAATTGGGTCACAGAGAACATTCTTCTCTTTACCAATTGCCTCTGTCGCTCGCCAATAATATTCTGTTTCTAGATTTCATACCTTCCCTTATACGAGTCTCCTTTTGTCTTTTGACTACATATTTTTCTTTCATTTTTTTTTTCAGTATACAGACGTTCCTAAAGAAAACACACACATTGGTTTGCCTAACATCGAAGAGGGATTCCCCAGCTCTGACGTCAAAACACCGAGTAGAGAAAGAGAAGATAAGTAAACATAGGCTAGGCCAAGTGTGAAGAGCTTGTCAGAACGTCACCGTGAACAAGATATAGTATTAAATCCTTCTCCCCCCACCCCCATGATATTTCTCTTCTGTTTTCTGTATATTATAATGCATATGTATGTGTCTCTTCTTCATATCTAAATGTTAACATACGATTTTACCTTTTTTTTGCTGACCTGTTAATTGTGATAACTTGTAAACGGATACGATTTACGTCGTTTCGTCTTTTACGAAATAAACGGTTGTGAATGAAAGGGGGTATTTTTTTTTTTAAAAAAAAAGATAAAAATCTTGTAACATATGTCACTATTTCGACATGTATCGTGTGAAGAATTTTGTTTTGCTAACAGGTGAACTAAATTGGAATGACGTTGTAGATCATTTCAATACTTGGTAAATAGTGAGAGTCCCAGAGCAGTGGATTTTTACAAATGGGAGGTTAGATCAAAAAATACCCGGACTGTCCTCATAACATTTTAACTATGCAGTGTACGCTTTGGTGCATCAGTCGTTTGGAGCCTCACGCTGGTAGCGCCATCGCTCCAGAACACAAGAATTATTTACTGTAGCGTATGATTTGTGTGTGTGCCGATTGCGTTCCCCCATTGTCTAAAAAAAACAGAGAAGAATATTTTTTTAAAAATACAAAAATTTTGAAAACAACACAGCATCAATATTACATGCAGTAAAATATATTTCGTATGAACACACGAGGAACAGCTTAAATATACAATTATACAAATGAAAGCAATATTGTACACTAGTGTTCAAAATTAAAGCAAAACGAAGCAATCTACATAGAAGTAATATATTTCTTGAAACACTTAGTGTTACAGAGAGATGTGCATGAGTATGGTACACAACGAAATCAAAACTGCAAAGAAACAGCATTTATACTTGAAAAATAAACAATACAGTTCAATCTCATGGTTGCAATATCACAACCGGATACAAGCCAGAATAATAATAATAATAATATCAGAAAACAAAGTAAAGTGAGAAACCCCCAAAATGGAGCTTAATAGGGTATATGATCACCCCTAGCAGTGATAGAAGTCCGACAATAATGCTGGATAGTACGAACAGGAGCAGCGAGAAGCTCTTGTGGCAGTAGCTCCCATTATTCGTGCGGAGCTATTGTGAGAGCATCAAATGAGATGGGTGGCCGCGATCGCGAAGCAACTCGCCTTGATAGGTTGTCCCAAACATGTTCAGTTAGATTGGCCGGTTAACGTACTGACCATTCTAAAAGCGCAATAGTTCCGGTTTCAAAAAGAAAAAAAGTCATCCACCAACACAGCTCTATGAGGGCGGGCATTGTCATCGATCAGGAAGAAATTTTCTCCCACATGCTGCCGAAACTCTCTCAAATGTACTGTCAAGATCTGATCGCGATATCTGGCAGTTTTGCCCTGTCCATTCATCCTGGTGGTTTCGCGTAGAGGCGTTCTTCAGGTGCTGCTAATGCTGACCCACATCATCCCGCCACTGCCGTATTGATCACGTCCGATGATGCTGGAAGGATTATATCCTGTTCCCTGTTCTCCCCAGATGATGCACCGTCGAGAATCACACTATAGAGTAAACCATGACTTATCACTGGATAATACGAACGTCCAATTATCTTCTGCCCAATCATTGAGATCTCGACAACATTGTAGACGATTCCTTCTTAGGTCACCGTTCAAAGACACACAAACTACCGGTCACCTTGCATGCAGTCACCTTTCCCCAAGCCTTCTATCCACAGTTTTCCAAGTTATCTGTCTTCCTGTTGCAGCAGCGTGGTTTGATGCCAGTTGACGGATGCTATTCCAATTGTGACGCCTGGCTTTTATCAGCAAATACCGATCTTCGCTTCCAGACAAATCTTGAATGTCCTTCACCGGTCTTCTGGGCTTGTCTTCAGTGTCAATCAACAGTCTCCAAGGACAATTAACCACCGAGGAATTCACTTTGGGTTATCTGACTACTTTTTGCCTGTGACTGTGCAGCTTCAAGTCTTCCAATGGTTCTCCAGCGTAAAGCGTCATTTAACAGTCATCTTTTAGTCATTTCTAAGCTGTTAAGTATCATTGGTGTCATCTGCCTTTAAGAAACACTGATAATTAACACCTTCGTATACTTAAGTACACGTCATTTTTACAGTCTAGGGCTGCAGTCACTTGGTATACTAGCGTCAACCCTTCGTTTCTACCATTAACTATGTCTTTCTACATTAAAACGGATAGAAATATTTTTTTGATCATGCATAGATATAATACGACATTTTAAAACAATTATTTATCACATTTTGCAAATTTTGCTTTAATTTTGGACACTTATAGTGTATAAAATTTTGGGAAAGTTTCTTGAAATGTCCCGTAATATTTCAGTGAAATGTCAATATTTGTAAGTATCAGCAGTATCTCTAGAAAAGCATCGAGTGATTTATTTTATGTTTTTGGACGTTTACACTGTTCAGTTCCAGTGTGACTTGTGCACACATGCGCAGAAAGAGTAAACGGTTTCTTATCGTAAAACGTTGGACTTTGAACTGAACGAACCATGTCCTACTCCCGCCTGAGGTCGGCTTTTGATGCACGCGTTCTTCGCTTGCGATATGCCAGGGTAGCCGATAGAAACATGTGTTTTTCTATTAGCTACTCATAGCAATCGTAATGAAAGCAGGCGGCGAGCGCATACATAGAAAGGAAGTCTGATCCTTCATTTTTATGACCCTTTTTACTCCCAGTATTCCTGAATGATGTCTGATTTTCTTCAATCAAGTTACTGGAAATTTCCATCCAGCTAGATTGCCTGGATTTTTCCAGGAATGTTTTTGAAAATATTTCATAATGATAAGATAAAATGAATTTTATGGGCGGTAACAGCAATATTTCATAATGAATGACAATGGAGAAGGAAGTAACATGAAAAGTAGAAAATGAAAAAGAGTATGAAGGAAAGAAAAATAAGAAATGAAAGAATACATTGAGCTGTACTTAACAATACTGGAGTGATCGATTAGTGTTTAGAGCTAGACACAAGAGAAAATAGTTAATCTTCATTATCAATAGTTTAATTTATTAATTGATCAAACTTTTATTTGTGTTTACTAGTTTAGTCAGTATCTGAAAGCACACACAAGAGCGAACAGATAAACTCATTCGTTGAACTGAAAGGGGATCAAATTTCTAGTTCCAACGTAGCTTGTTACTTTTGTTGTCCTTCTGAAGTCCATTCCTTTTATCTAAATTCTTGAGTTATATTCATACTGGACTGCACAGACCAGTCAATTCTTATAAAATACTGTTAATACTATTTTAAATAACTCAACAATTAACACACAATACCACGGAGCAACAACATTCGTAAACAAATTGAAGTTAGAACTAGAATTTTGGTCTTCTTCTTTAATCTTATGTCTGACTTTAAATATAATAAACATAGCATGTTGACTTGAAACAAGGATGTCAGTCACTTGTTTTGATCTTGTTAATATTGTGTTCAACTTGATAACCAAGCATGAAACCAACTTTTTGGAATAGCTGGTTGTTATAACTCTACAAATTCAAGATTGTTGGAACAACCAGATGTGCGAGAAAGATTGTTAAACTTGAAATCTAATTGCATTTTATTTCGTTGCGCTGCCGTCTCGTCTTAGTGCGATCAAGTACCATCACGTGCCAGGAATGTTTCGTCGTTAGGTAATCTCCGGTAGTTCCCACCCCTTTTACTACAGACATCTCTTGTGAATCTGATGAACTAACTATATAAATAGCACTCGGAAAGCAAAATAGGTTGAGTGGTTCCATGGTCTCATGACTACAGCATCAGATCAGTGTCCCCAAGGACTTCGGTTCGAATTTCATGCGATAAACGTTTTTTTTTAAAATTTAAAAAACATTATCATACATTAGTTTCTTCTTTCTTGTCTTGTCAAAGCTATTTCAAGCTTGACTCTTATAACTAGACAGCTGGATTAAACCTTTTCGGTTTGATCTTCTAAGCTTGCATTAAGTTGTGGCACTTGTCAAATTAAGCTTTTGAGTCTGGTCAAAATTGTTATGTGGAATTAGGTTTGTAATGCAATCAAGGTATCCAGTGAGGTATGCTACATTACAACTCACTGGGAAGTAAGAATTAAATAGAAGTGCCGACGAAAGTTAGAATAAGGATGCTTTACCATCAAAGTCAAACCCTGGCAGTTTTTATATTAGAGGCGAAATGAGTGTACATGCAGGTGCACGGGATGTTCCCATCTCATACTTTAGATTTAGATAATTAAATACTGTTTACCTGCCTCAGAATACAAGCATGGAGTGTTCCCAGAAAAAGAAAACTTTGTTTGGTCCGATTTAACAATTTGCAACTAAGTGGCAGTAGCTCAGTTAATACCGTTGGCCTAGCATTCTTGAGAACCTGGGTTCAATACCAGGAACCGATCATCCAGACTGAGGTGTTTCAGGGCTTTTCTGCAGCAATACCAGGTAAATGCCGGGTTGGTACCTTCAAAATAGGTCATTTTTCCTGCATCCTTTCCCCTATCCTATCCCGGTCTGAGCCATTGATGCCTAAAGGACATATAATCAATTCAAATTCAATATATGTCCAGGTGTTGGAAGAGCTTCATTGTTATAGGTGTTGATATTCACAACAACAATGAAGCGATTTCAACAATGAAGGAAAACGAAAATAAAAAATCGGCATTGATCAAACTCTTGAATTGGTTATGAACTTTCTTTTCTAAAAGTTATAACTCTCTAGGCTTGAATTTGTAGGAGTATCATTGAAATTTCGTGCAATAATAAAAATACATTAGACATATACGGAGATAGTGCTGCCATCTTTTGTTGAAGATCGTTGCTTCACATTAACCTTAAGTCCTGAAAATTGTTATCGTTTTGAGCATAACGCGAGTTGTTTTGCTTTGATTTCTTAGTTTTTCACTGAATCGCTCAATGTTGAATATATTTTCTCATTTCTTTTTAAAAATATGTATTAGTAGGTTGGAATGAAATTGTCCTGCAGCAACAGCTAACAAAAATACTGTTAATGCGTCACATACGCTTTATATTTATCAATGTATAATCTTTTCTTTTATTATTGTCAAAGACAGTAAACAGAGCATATAATTACGGTTTAAGTTATTCCAACATGTGTGATTCATGCGAGTGAAAGCGCGTGGAGCAAAATGAAAACATACAGAACTAAAACATTGTCAGTTTCTCTTTTAGCATTTTATGGAATGAAAAAGTGCGATCAGAGTGTAAGGTGAAAAAAAAAAGTGTTACGTGAGTAGTATATGACTCATTATCTGCATATGAGGTCAATGCTCTGCTCTATACAGGGTGTAAATAAATGCATCCGACAAACTTAGCAGGTAAATTCCTGACATCATAACAAGAAATAATTAATAAAAAAAAATTAAATGCATACTTTTCTTAAACAATTCGTACTAAAAAGAAATAAATAATTTCGTTTAGGCATGACTAAAAAGAAGAAAAAACGTGGGAGGCGCTCTCATATACAGTCACTTTATACATTTTTTAATTGGCGCGCCTCATGCTTTTCTTTTTAGTCATGCATAAACAAAATTATTTTTAACTTTCTAGTACGAATTGTTTAACAAAAGCATGGTTTTTTTTTTTAAAAAAAATATATATATTTTCCGAGCTATTTCGGTGTTCGGATACTTTCTCTGAAGCTGATCTTGTCACTCAAATCCTAAAATGTTCTGCAACCAGTGAAACGAAACATCTTTGCGGGCTAGTATTTTATTTTTGGATCAAGAAGTTTTTACTAAAAAATAAAATAACGCTTTAAAATATATAAATATATAGAAATGTGTGAAAGTAAAATAGATTATATTGCCACTCGACTTTGTCGCTGTGGAAAATTTCATTACTGTATGACGTCAGGTAATGAGTTAAATTAACGTTGCAAAATTTGAGGACACGATGAACCATGCTTTTCTTAAACAATTGTAATGTTTTCTTTATGTTGTTTATGCTTGAATAAAAAGAAAAGCATGGAGGGGGGGATTCAAGAATTTATAAAGTGACTGTTTATGAGAGAGCACCCCATGCTTTTCTTTTAGTCATGCATAAACAAAATTTATTTATTTACTTTTTAGTAAGAATTGTTAAAAAAAGTGTATTTAAAAAGTTTATTTTTATTACTTTTTTCTCAAGTTGTTTGTGACTCAAATCCTAAAGTGTTCTGCAACCAGTGAAACTTAACCTTGTTACAGGCTAGCATTTATTTTAGGATAAAGAAGTTCATATTTAACAAAAATCTTAAAATATGCTTTTAAAACATAGAAATATATAAACGTAACAATGGAATATTGTATTGTCACCGAACTTTCCTCGCTGTACAAAATTTCGTCGTTGTATGACGTCGGGAAATGAGCCAAATTAACGTTGCAAGATTTGAGGACACCACGAACCATTGTGAACTAAAGAAAAGAATGTAAAAATATTTTATCGAATTCTGTTTCGTTCACAAGGCTTCCAACATGGAGCCCAAAAAGTAAACTACTTATTAAGGTAAATAAAATATTGTTCGTTAAATCATAAAAGATACATTATAGTTACTTACGTTCTGGGGCATTAATTTTTTGAGAATATGGAAAGCTAATATGTAGACCACGGATCTTTAGGTAAAATCTATTTAGGTCCTTAGTACCTAGTTGAAAATGAAGTTGTATACATATGTTTCGTGAAAAGTTATATCAAATTTTATTATGTCTAAAAAAGTCTATTTCACTGTTACTGTCTATTGCACAAGAAACAATTTCGCGCCATTTTCACCGATGTTACGTATGTACGTCTAAGATAAATAGACAAATTGTAAAAACAACACAACAGTGCAGTGAGTCATAAAAAGTCGTCCCCTGCCTGTTTTAGAGTTGCAAGCCACGGTGCAGTGAGAGGGTGGAATCCAATATCACGAGCGGGAAGAAAGTACATTATTTCGTCATAGGTGCAGTTTGTTTTCGAGGCAACAGAGTGCGAAGGTGAATGACAAAATGTGCAAAATTAATAGAAATGTATACACATTTTACGAAAATTTCACACCCATACGCACCCCCTCCCGCCCGTAAGCGCTGGATTCCCGGAAATAAATATAGTTGATTAAAAATGTCTTGCACAAGTGCTTATTTACATATATTTATATCTATCGTGTGTTGTGAATTTATAGCAGTGATTATTTAGTGATTATTTGGTAACAACGTGCTGGTCGAGACTGGCAACAGGGCCGAGGCTAAGTGGAAAACGGCGGTAAGAAAGTAGAGATGTGACAAAAGCTCCTGACAAAAGAATTATTAGTGTCGACGTGGTATCACAAGTGATTATATATTAATAATAAGAAGTGAACTTCAAAGCGTCGTGCAGAATTATAGACGATACATACATTAGCGGACACATGAGGTAAGGTAGAAATAAGACAGTGAAAAGTGTGCCCAGAACATTCTACGCGCAAGCAATGGCAGGAATGGAAATTCTGTAAAGTGTTTCAGTGGTGCTTCAAATAAAGATTGTGTGCGCAATAATTGGCTTAACAATCCTTTTGTCCATTATAAATGTTAAATTTTAACCTCCATCGCTGAGTCACTCTATGTGAATGAGAACCAAGGAAACTCGAGATTCGTCTAATACAGTTATAAATTTTGAAATTGAATTCTTTTTTATGGCCTCTAAGTATCTCAGGGTCAGGTCGTAATATGTTGGGAAAAGGATAATGGAAGGCCAGGGTCTAGCTAACAGGTACTTCCTCGGCATTCATCTGGTGTGAATGAAGAAAATCCTGGGGAAAACCTGTCAGGACGGGCGGCTACTGGAATCGTTCCCAGGACATTCCGAATGCTACGCCAACCCGCCAACGCTCGACTAACTCAGCTAAGGTCGTTTGATATGTGCTGTAAAGTTCTAGCGACGTTAGAAAGTCACACACACCTCAGTAAGAACAATATTCTAAACTAACATTTTAATAGGAGACAGTCCAGGAAACTAACCCACCGCAGGTCTACCCAAAACAAAAAATATCAAAACACCTCTTGTACGTACAACTTGCGGTACAGTACCAGTCAGTTAGAGTTTAGACATTTATTTCCCCATGAATTTAATGGTCACCTCGTTGGGGTGCGTGCATTTCTATGCGCTTTGGTGTCATAAAATGTTCAGTTTTTTTTATGTGTAACCCTGTTAAAAATATGTAATTCTTACATTTATTAAAGAACATATTTATCTTTTTAATGCCTAATTTGAAAGTCCCTATTATGGGTACCTAAAACTTAATTTATAGAATCTAAAAATCCGCGGTCTACTAATATGTCATTTTACCTAGCTGGTTGACTCACATAGCATGTAAGCTTACGATAAGCTTGATTTTCACTTACTTCGGCTTGTCAAGTTTCAAACTGACTGTACTATCAAGGCAAGCCTGTTTCACGCTTGTAGTAACTAATTTGATTGGCAAGCTTGCAGCAAGCTCGTCAGGTACTAACTAGTAAGTATAATTCTGGCTTGATTCAAGCTTGTATATTTGTCATGACAAGTTTGATGGAAGCTTGCAATAAGTTTGTACCAAACTTATTTGGTTATCGGGCGAAGTAGAGATACTAAAGTGAATTATTAATGAGAGGAAGTATGTGATTGGTGGAGAGACATGGATAGGATGATCTCCTAAGGTACTTCAGTAAGTAAGGATCAGCTTACTTTGTTTCAGGAGTGGCGAGTCTGAAGAAAACACTGTTACGGTGTTGAATCTGTTACCCTGTTTTTGTTTTTGTGTGTTTGTTTGAAGAGTGGTAGTGTTGCACAGTCTTTTATCATTATGAACAAAAACAGAAAAAGATTATGAACAGAAAATAGAAAGACAAATTTTGAAAGAAGAAACGAAATCTCGGTTTTGAGATCTACCTAACTTCCACGAATCCATTGGTCACTAATTTAAGATAATCTACGAAATATGCATAAAAGGAATTATTAATAATAAATGAGAACATGTAAAAATATATTTTGAAAGAGAAAATAAGGAAAGAATCTTGCCCGCGCCGGGATTCGAACTCGTTTTTTTAAATTTAGCAAGTCAACGCCTTACCATTGCACGACAATACGATCTTGCTAACAGTGGATTGGCCGTTGTATTTACAGTGTACGTGTTACGTAGGAAGTCAGAATGGTCACATATGCAAGATGGCGGCCTCGCGCACGTTATTTAATCAGAATCCGACAGTCTTCTGAAAACGTCGTTGCCATACTTCTTACGCTAGCTTTTCATAGAAGCGTGCGTTGCTTTGCTTTCGATTTGGGTAAGTTCTGAGTAGGCAATTGAAACATATGTTTTATTACGTGTAGGCTAACACAGCTCTTTCTGTTGTTTCGTTAAGGGCTGCTTTCCTTGGAAGCTTGTGTTGCTTGCGATTTGTGTGAATAGCCAATTGAAACACGTGTTACACGTAATAAAAGACTGTTCCAATTGGTTACTCTCCCTAATCGCAAGCCAAGCAAACGTTCATGAAAATCAGCCTGAAGTGGGCCACCTGCTGTTGGTTTATTTTACATAAACCTTGTTTGTCAACAATGTCAACAGTTGGAGTTATGAAGGAGACATGCTGAGGGTGTTCGCGATTCCGAAACGTTCCGGAATGGAAATCAGAATGCCAGTGTTTGCGATTTCGGAATTTCGGAAAGTCGGAATTCTGAATTTTGGGTTTGAATTTAATTTTTAAGGTCTTTTAGATTAAGGCTTTAGGTAAATTTGGGTCAGCCGGATTGGTGAAGAACGTAGGATTGAACAGGAGAACGCCGAGAAATTACACCCGCAGGGTATTTGTCCACTACAAAACCTACGTGGCACGAGAGAGAGATCGAACCAACGACCCCAAGCTCCAGAGGATTACCCAAGCGCTTAACCATTGAGGATTTTCGGGAAGTTTGGATTTCGGAAAGTGTCGGAATTTCGGGTAATTCCGGAATCCAAGTAGTTCCGAATGACGGAATTGACTTCGGACTTCCCCAATTGTTGACATTGTATTATTAATGGTAACGACTTATAAGCTGCAGATAAGTAATGGCAAGAGGTCGGTCGATATGATGTAAAAGGATTTTAGTGTTACCCAAGATGTGATGTACATGTTCTGTGCTGACATCGAATCATGTAGCTATTCTGGTAATACCTATGTTTATGTTTGTGTATGAATGAAGGCTATATTTTACTCCACAGGAACTGACTTCCCCATGAGAAAAACTCGGCGGGCCTCCGGTGGCCCGCCTTCATGGTTGATGGGCCACCGGCGGCCCGCAGAGTTTTCCTCATGGGTTAGTACGTTGTTACTAATTGGAAACAAAGTGCTACTGTCCTGACTAGCTATGTCTTAAGGTAGGTTCACGCACTGCAAACACGAGAATCTATTGACTACGAATATACATCGCAATCAAATTAAGCATCGATCGAGCGCCTGCGAGGAAAGCCGGCCTTATTGTTCTGTCGACAACCGCCCTCTGGTTCACGTCACGACTTGCCTATTGCGGACGAAATAGGTGTCCAGGTTTGGTTAGAGAAGACTCCACTCAATTTTCCCTCAGCTTACTATTTAGTTTTCGTATCTGATAAACAAGACAAATAGTTTTAAGAAATAATACAAATAAAATGCATGCAATAATCAGAAATTGGATGACGCAATGTATGAAGGCATAGAATATTTGACGGTAAAACAGCAAAGTTGGCCATCAACAAGTAAGATCAGAAAATGGAAATACGAATAAAAACCAACTAAATCATGAAATCCAGCATAATACGTAATGAACAAAAAAATTTCAACACTGTTGTTTGCGAATTATTAATTTAGCAGTCCTTCCCCTGAGATTTGGATCACGAGTCGCCACTGTTCCAATTATAACATACACAGATTGCTAATTACAGACACAGAAGTATCATCAACATATTCCCTTCCCCTTCGCTCAGTATGTTGAATCACTGAATAAATATGTTCTACTTTCATGTTGGTTTTCCCCGCGTTATTAACGCTGCAACATTGTTATTCACAACTGTTTATTTTGCATAATGAAACGGTGGGAGACATTAATTTTTTTTGGTGATTATACACAAAGATAGACAATCCTTGGCTATGGAATGAGAGGAAACCATTTATCAACAGAAATGAAATGAATAGTTGATGTTTGTTTCCCTTCACAGTTGTTGCATAAGTAGGCTTGTTATTGGTCACATAAACACAATCATACGAGTCACGCACCTAATTATATGGAGAAAGCAGCAGAGAATACATTTGTTGATATAATAGCCAAGACAACAAAACAACAACAAATGGAATCCATTTTTAAGTACCTAAACGTAACAAAATGGCTTATTGAGATAGTATATTTCATTTTGCAAAGACGTGTCCCTGGATTCGAACCTTGGTACTGAGTGATCTCCTGGCCAGAGTAGTGTCCTAAGGCTATGAAATCGCCGAGTGTCCTCCTACACTCACCTTACCACATTTCCGCACCTGTCTTTGTCCCATCAATATTGTTTTGGAAGAAGGACTTTATATATATGAAAATATATTCCTCCGCTCTCCACACCTCTCTATATGTTCTTACAAAGAAATTACTGTAAGAATATGTCAAAATAATTAATTAGAATTGGATTGTTAAGATTTTTCTAACATTCAGGTAAAATTACTTTAAACAACAGTCGATTTGAAAAAAACTCAGGAAATATACTTTAACATTGCCTCCCGGACCCATTTAGTGCCCCTAATCTCGTTGTTTCAGTAGCACCAGCAATGTTCTCTCGCCAGGCCTTCTCCTGGCTTTCTTTTTGCTCTGTAAAATTATTTGAATTTATTTATGTTCTTTTGGGATCTTTGACTCAGGCGGGGATGGTGTAGGTAGAAGTTACTGAAGGTATCGACCGGGGCCTTACTTAAGGTATCAACCGGCTGGTGGAACTACGGAAAACCTTGCTAAATCTGTCAGGATGGTCAGCAGTGGGGTTCGAGCCCACGTACCTACCCATTGACAATCCCCAAAGTTCCAGATGTTATCGTCTGGACTACGGGAACTGCGTTCTGCAAAAGGTCTTGTAGATTATTGGTAAGTAGTTATCACTAATGTTTCGCTGTAGTACTAGTTCCTGTAGTATAGTAATTACTGTCGCGAACTTTGAATCGATACTGCGGAGGCACGTAGGTTCGAGGCCTACTGTAGGCCATAGAAACGGATTTTTTTTTAAGGTATACCACTCTCACCAGGCAAACGCTGAGACGGTGCCTAAATTAAGGTTTTGATCACTACTGTATTTATTTCATATTTCATTTACGGTACCTTTTAATACACTGCTAATGAGAGTCGGATTAAGGGGGGGGGACTAAGAGGACAGCAGCTCAGAGCACCTACCAATTCATGGGCACCGCCAAAGTTAAATCAGAAACGTATGTAAATAGTAACGACCACAGGGGATAGGTAACAGGAGCCCTAATGGAGTCAATAGCCCAGTGACGACACTGCTCCTAATATCATTACTACAGTAACATTATTACTACATATTTTCATCATAATTTCCACTTCTTAGTTGTTTACTGTCATCTACACTGTAAAATGTACACTTCCTGTACACTTTTCGTCTTAGTTTTGTGCGTAAAATGTGTTCAAACGGTCCGTGTACTTCTATGTCCATGATTACTTTTGATACACTTCCTTTGCACATTGTATTCGCCACGTGTTTGATACGTGATGATTGTATAGTCCCTTCACGGCTCAGAGGCTTAAGACAAGAGTCTAGTATCAAATAGTTCTATCCCCAGCCCAGCCCAGCCCAGCCCAGCCCGGACGGCACTTCTGTACTATGGAAACCAGAACTGCTTATTCATGAACTGTAACTTCCAGTCCTTTGACTGATGAAAGTTAGGAAAACATGGGAAAACCTCTATCAAAATGGCCGGCAGCAGGACTACAACTTACATGCTTTCCGATCCGAAGTCCGCGAAAGTCCTCAGACAATTTAGGTAAGCTTACCTCAAGCTTGACAAATAAGCTAAACAAGCTTGAATTATGCTTGTCATAACAGACTGGCAGCAAGTAGCAGACATGTGTAGCAAGTAGCAAGTTTGCAGCAAATTCAGGGAAGGTAACATCGAGTTAATATCAAGCTTCAACTTGGCTTGTTGTATTGAGTAAATTTGAACAAGTATGATATAAATCAAGGGCACTGCCAAGCTTAAAATACCCTTGAATTATCAACTCAGTTTGAGTATATATAAGAATCTTGGCAAATATCAAACTTGAAATAGGCTTGCAATATCAACTCAGTTTCAGCAAGCAGAAAAACAAGAGAATATTAAGTTCAAATTTAGCTTGTTATATCAAGTCAACTTCACCAAGTGAAAATCTAGTCAATATCAAGCTTAAAATAATCTTGTAGTATCAACTTGATTTGAGTAACTGAAAGTCAAGTGAATGCCAAGTTTGAAATACGTTTATAGTATCAAGTAAATTTTGTTAAGTAGAAATTCGGGTAACATGAAATTTGATAATGAACGTTTAACAAGTTATATGTGCAACTATTAGTTACACAGTGCAGTTAGAAAAATGGTTCGGGATAAGGAAAATAGAATGTAAAGAAGCTCCTTCTTGCCCGCATGTCAATTCCCCAAATGTTGTTTGACTAATAAATTACTTATCGTATGCCATGGATGTAAATAGATAACGAATCTACTGCTAGAGACCTCAAATTGATGCCAGCACATGCGCGCGCACCTAGTGTACCTGGCAGTTGTAATCGATTAAAATAAATGTTGACATCTCCCTCGCTTTCTTCCTAAGCACCAGGCATAAACACCCGCAAGCATTGGCAAACCAATAAAAGACGCAAGTTCATCCCAATGATCCAGGCAAGATTAATCGAAAACTGGCGTGAAACCCAACTTAATTGGATTGGACCAGTAAATCTTTTAACTATTGAAACTGAACCGTCTGCTGGCCATGGATGTAAATACGGTAGACGGATTGACTGGCCCAATACAATTCAGCTGGATCAACTTGACGCCGGTTTTCGATTAATCTTGCCTGGTGAATTGGCATTTACTTGCGTCTTTATTTGTTGGCCTATGCCTGGGTGTATGGAAGGAATGAATGGATGAAGATCTAGGAAGAGAGGAGGAAGATTGGAATATTTTAAATATGGTATTGTGCGGAACGTGATGTTCAGTTGTTTTTTTTAAATCAATTAAACCTGCCAGGTACTTATGGCTTGTGCTGGCTTCAATTTCGGGTCGCTAGAAGTAGATCCGTCTTCCGTATTTAGATCCATGTCTACTGGCAATGACTTGTTTTATTCCTAATTAAACTTGACAGTTAGAACATTCGAGTATCTGTATTTGTGTCTCGTGTTTAATAGGTATCATAGTAGATTAAATGATTAAACTTTAAAATAATAAATAATAATATAACATCAACTTGGTGTTATCTTTGGATATTTGACCTGTACTTCTATACTGTATTGATAACAAATAACAATTGATTGATGTATAAAGCAAGAGTTGAATAAACCTAGTCCATAGATAATAAATTATTCTATTCTATTCCATTGAGAAGATTAAAATATATTTAAAAGTAAAAACACTAATGTAAGAGATATAAATCTTCTGTTATCTATCAAGACAAGTGTCATAGTTAACTGAATGTAAAGAAATAAAACCATTATTTTTCGATAAAGCAAGAAAAAAAATAAGCTATGATCGGTGTATTAAAAAATATATATATTATTTATTTAGCTTGACATTCATGGGCCAGATAGAGGACAGGTTTCTTGTCTCGGTATAGTAACAACAAGCCTGATGAAGGGTGTTATTATTTGCGGAGGGGAGAGGGAACTTCCATACTATTTCCTGTGCTTCCCTTCGTACCTGACTCCACTTTTCTTTTCACTTAAAGTAAATTTTATTTGCGTTACTGAGCTCAACTTTATTATTAATATTATTATTTAAAATGATGGTCTACAGACACTTGAATATTATTTATCGTGGTTTGTACTCAATTCGGAGCCACTTCCCTCTACTTCTTTCAGTATGTCAGTTTTTTTACGCATCGGTTGCCACCGTAAAGAGTCACGAAAATGACGTCGACACAGGGACTGAGCATTTTTTTAATGTTAGGCCATCTTTTCATATAGGCGCTCGCCGTGTGGTTTACTTGTGACTTTAAGAGCTGCCAATACAAATACTTAGATCTAGATATGTGTTTCAATTGGCTACTCAGCCAAAATGGAATCAAAGCACGCGACTAGCGTGTGCATAAAAACTCGATCTTAAATGTGATGTCTTGTGTTTGAATCGCGTATAATAAAATTGGAATAAAAACATCTAACCGAACATATTCCTTTGAATTAGTTAAAATGTTAAAAAAAAACATATTGCACTGAATTGATGTGTAAAATAGTCAAAATCTGAGAGGTAGGAATTATTTATAAGTACAAACAAAAAGAAGTAATTAAAGCTCTTTGACAAAAAATAACATAAAAGGTGGCCTGGGCGGCCTCTCGGCTACGATCCGATGATCTACCGACTAGGTTAAGCTGAGAGCTGCGAGACAGCCTTTGGCCACGGTTGTTTCTCCTTCAAGGCGTAATTAAACAGAACGTTAACAGGTGGCACTGCAGTAGGAGGACTTTCCTTCCATGATTCTTTACGGTGGTGAATCCCTTCTGTTTATTTCCTCCAATGAGCAACGAATATAGATGCAGGGTTGGCAATTACAATTTTCTTTTCTCCATTCCAATTAGACATAGATTTAAAATGAACATTGCGTTGCATTTACTTCTATTGTCCAACAGTTCGATGTTACCAGATTTTGCCACTTTCAAACTTAGGAGAAAAAGAAAATATCATGAGACATTTTCAATGAAAGCGAGTGTACGTTTAATAAACCCAATTCTTCATTGCAAAAGGAAAAAGGAAAAGTTTACTTCTTTTAATTTTTTTTCAAATAGGTCATGTGCTTGAGAATTTAATGGTGACCCCCTTCCCGTCCCCTAGAGGTCTGCACGGGCCGGAATTTTTAGCCCGGCACGACCCGGGCCGTGAATTTATAATGTGAGGCCCGACCCGAGCCCGAAATATGTTTTTAGTCTTTAGGCCCCGAGCCCGTGTGATAATCAAATGAGCCCGAATTACAAAAATTTAATAATTAACGCAAAATTGTATTTTTATTTACAGCAATTATAGAGGTTTAATTTTGCAGTTTAAAACCTTACATGCTTCAGAGAGAATAACGAAATAAAGGTTATTGTTCACACGTACTAACTACATGAATTCTCTAAAAAGCAATGTTCATTTATATAAAGTCTCATAAAATGGAAGTACTTACGTGTATTCACTCAGCTCAAACTCAGCCCTGGAGCTCAATCATTGTTTAGTAGCGCATTAACAAACGATATGAATATTCTAAACATTTAATTCAGTGTAAGAAACAGTACTTTCACCGACAAGCTAAGCATGTTTTTTTTCTTACTTTAAATTTTTCTCTCCATTGCGCAGCGATAATCAGATTTTTAGTGTGGACGTCTCCTGTTTTACCGAAGTTTCAAATTTAGATGTGCTTTAAAAGTTCTCCCGAAAGAACGGTCCGATAAATATCGTTGTAGAGTATATTTACAAAGTTAGGTCCGAAAAGGCCTGAGAAATATCGTTGTGTGTTTAGAAATTTACGGCCCGAGTCCGGTCCGAAGTGATCCGAGCCCGTGTAAATCACTACAGGCGTCCTCACAGCCCATTGGGAGAATCTGGTAGAATCCCTAAGCAGGATTATTTGTGCAAAGAAAAATAGATAGATACTAATTTTGTGGTACCATCTCGAGTTGAATTTGATTTTTATTTAAGGTCTTTGGGCAACTTTGGCTCAGGACGGATGGATGATGATGGGAAAATTGGTGGAATGAAGAAAGTGGTAGGAAACGTGAGAACTCTATGAGAAAACCCACGCACATGGTGTTTGTCCACCACAAAGCTCGCATGGCATGAGCTGGTATTGAACTGAGGACCCCCAAGCGTTACCTCTGAGCCACGCGGCCCCCGTCTAGCATTTAAATGGTTAGATATGCTTTCGTTGCATAATCTGAATTACGTTAAAGTCTTGGGATTGAAGTTTAAAAATAATATAGAAAGGTACAAAGTGCAAGAGTCCAGGCCATAAAATTTATCAAAACACAATTCAATTCATTACATTTTCATAATCTTATATAAGTACAGGTACTCAAGATCCATCTAAAAGTTAACAAGAATATATATCTTGATCTTTACACCCTACGTGATATTATAAGCTATAATTTAAGAGATGTTTTAAAGGTCATTAAATGAAAAAGAAAATAAAACAGAATTGCTCGTTTAATCTATCATAAAAATTGTGAGAGAGGTATGTTCTATGAAAATGTCTTTATAGCTGAAACGAATGTAACGAACTGATTCTGTTATGTCACAAGGAAACTCCAGATTCTTCACAAACATGTGAGCATATCCAGAGAGTGTGAAAAGGTGAAATGAGAATGACATTTCAATAGTGTTCGCAACATTCTGCTAGACGAGGTGCTAACTTACGTTGAGTATGCACTGAAAAAAGTCTTAGAGATTTGATTTTGGTACTGGGGCTCTTCTTAGTGAGTATGGAAAACCATGTCGTCGGTCCCGGGGTGGTCGTCACCTGAGGAAGAGAGGGCAAAATCCCTCCCTCCCCCCTTCCCCCAAAAAAAAACATCAATTAGGGAATCAACTATAACTCGCGTACTAAACATGGGAAAGCAAAATTCCTTCTTTTTTTTAATTGTAGGAAATAAACTTATCTATCACAAAAATCCATCTTTGATAATTTCTGAGTGGGAGGTGATTTTGATAGAAATAAGCCAAAAATAGTTTTTTTGTGTAAAAAATTGTAAATTCTCCTCCATTTATTAATAATATTACTATTATTTAAAAATATACGGGTCGAAACGAGTCGAGATGACTGGAGAATGGAGGAGATTGTATAATGAAGAACTTCACGAGCTGTACGACTCGCCCGATGTTGTAAGAATGATGAAATCATGACGACTAAGATGGGCAGGCCATGTAGCTCGGATGGGAGAAAAACTAATATCTTGGTTGGAAAGAGACCGTTGGGAAGACCAAGACGACGTTGGGAGTACAAATATTAGAAGGGATCTTCGAGAAGTAGGTGCTTGTGATGAAAACTGGCTTGATCTTGCCCAGGATAGATTCCGATGGCGAACGTTTGTTACTACGGCGATGAGCTTGCGAGTTCCGTAAGCCATACAGTAAGTACGTAAGTAATTAACAATACCTAACCTATAACAATAATAAACACGACCACACACATCACTTACAGTGGTTTGTACGAAACATGAATAAATGAAGCTGAGTATCAGAGGTGATACGTATGTTTTTATTTCTCGGGTAGGCAAACTATCATGACGCGCGGCCATCTCCTTAAAAACACAATTGCTTAATTGTTTTTGGGCACTATAAATTAAATGTTCGGGAAATCATTAATTTTATTATAGGTATGATATTACTGATAAATGAAGGAAAATGTACTACTTTTTTTACTCGAAAAAAAAATATTTTTTGTTCAGTTTTAACAAAATCATTCTCTCCCCCCAGAAATTATTGAAGATATGGATTTTTGTGTCAGGACATTTATTATAGAGAATTTTATTCCCATATAATTAAAAAATATGTTTTCTTATGTTTAGTAAGTCAGTTATGATCGATTCCATGATTAATGTTTTTCGGGACATTTTCCCTCTCCTCCTCAGTTGTCGACAACCCCTGGAGACAACGGTAAGGTCCCCAGTACCAAAATCAAGTCAGAATCTCTGACTGTTTCAGTGTGTGTAAAATGTAAGCTAGCGTCTACCGTATAGAAAACATTTTGTGCCGCTATTCCCTAAATTTCAAAAGAACGTGTTCTATCTAGAAGGAGAAGACACTCGTTGCCATGGATACGTAGTAATGTTTGACAGGCTTACCAGCTCATTTTTTTTTTTTTTTTTTTGCCAGTGGAGACAGCAAACTTAAAAATGGAGGGCAAATGCGGATTTTTTTTTCTTCCAATGGAGAACAACTTTTCAAACTGAAATTTTATTTTGTATTGGCCAGTCTAGTAACTGTTGACTTCGTCACGATAGATCATATATATGTAGTTAAAAACACCCATACCCCTTCCGGGACTCGAGCCTGGGACCTTAGAGTCGTTGGCCTAATGCCTCAGACATGTCAATGGAGGACAACTAAGCTAAGATTGTTAGACAACTACCTTTCATTTAATATGCAATAAACACTGACTAGCAGAAGAATTTCTTACTTTCAGATTTCCGTTTTTACAGGGCAAGTTACACAAAATTTTATATTTTTATTGTATCTTCCTATCAAGTAATAAAATTAAGTGAAAATGAACAGTGGTTACCAAATGATGAATCATTGGCTTGATATTTCGGTAACGATTTTTTTATTAAAATTTAAAAAATTAAATCAGAGGAATACGAATATGTCCAATTCAGAACTTTTTAATCTCGTCACTAGAGAATAGAAGATATTTTAAGATATTTAGAAAAGGAGGGAAGACAGGAGTACAAGATGAAAATGAGGACATGGCCTCCAAAAGGAGGACGGCTGGGAACTCTGCCTTTGGGTCATACGTCCACTTACGCAGTGCTGCCAAATTTCACTTCTTTAGTTCGTTGCGTATAATACATGTCATTCGTTAACGGGATCAAATCGAAAGCTCATTGTTCACTGCCACCTAGGAAAGATGTTAGGGGAGTTAGCCAAACTCACAAATACCCAGACAGGACCGAGGGAAGGAAGGAAAACTGACAACGCAGCAAAATGTGATTCCTCTTCTATTCATAATATGGGGAGACAGGCGTGAATTTTCTCTGCAACAATTTAGCACTCGCAACAATGAACGGAATAAAATATCGATAGTTATAGTTACGGATTGTCAATCGGGTTTCCACCAGGATTTTTAAGTTTGGCAGGGGGGTGGGGGGGTAAAGTCAAAATTGGGAGGGTGTAAGTGAAATTTTGTACGGTTTCTATTGGTTTTTTGACAACAAAAATTTTTATGTTGGGGTGGTGTTGTCGAGACTTTGGGGTGGTGTTGTCGAGACTTTGGGGTGGTGGTAAACACCGCCCCACAGGGGGGGGGTCTGGTCGAATCACTGATTGTCATGTAGGTCTTCTGGGGAAAGTTTGAACATTCTAAATTCACACTTACGTAAGTTATCGCATTATTTCCTTAAACTCCTCTTAATTCCTGTCTCTCCACCCTACCAACCAGAACCAAAAATTTTGGAAGTACACATTATCAATAAAAAAATGGCCATGATTTTTTACGTATACCAGAAACATAGAATGTTTTACGTAAATAAAATTACTTGCCGCGTCGGAACTCTCTTTTTTTTTTTTTTTTTCGCAATGTTAAAGTGACGGATGAATTCATGTTTCGTTGTTTCATATTTTTAAAAAATGAAGTCGTTATACAGAAAATGAATGTTGCTGTCTCCACCAACGCTTCAAGGTAACTAAATGTCTTCAACTGTTACACTCAGATCAGTTAGAAAAACAGCGGGCTATCTAACGTTACATGCGTTTGATACCAATTCAAAATCGTATCAATAGTCCCCTTGATTCTCCGGTTATCTCGTCCTGTTTCAGCCCGTATATCTTTCTCAAAACCTTACTTTCAAACACACGCAACTTACGTTCAATAGTTAGGGCAATATTCTATAAAGTATTACCGGCAGAATAATGGTTCTGTATACTTTTTTAATTTCAGCTTTCTTGTTATTAATCGTAAAGTGAGGAGTTTTTGAATTGATTAGAAACATGAATTGCCCGATTCTAAGCGACTTTTTATTTCTTCCCTAACCTCGTTCTTGCTTGTTACATATATTTCCAAGTATTTAAATTTGTTTACTTTCTCTTTCGCGGTAAATAACACTAATAATAATTCCAGTAAAAGGACGGATTATGCAGGCTTTGTGATTACATCAATTACTTTCAACGAATCATAGTGAACGGAAACCAAAATCAATTAGTTTCATTGTGCCTTTTCATTAAAACGAAAGTTAGAGGAAGTTAGTTTTCATTAGAACGTTTCATTGTGCCTCATCCCTCGTCTTTGATTATAACTAACTAACTCTATGGCTTATGGAACTCGCAAGTTCATCGCCACAGTAACAAACGTTCGCCATTGGATTCTAAACTGGGCAAGCAAAGTTTCATCACGAACATCTACTTCTCGAAGATCTCTTCTAACATGGTCCTCCCAACGACGTCTCGATCTTCCCAATGGTCTCCTTCCATCCGGCCTTCCAACCAGGATAATATAGTATAACCGTTTTTCCCCCATCCGAGCTACATGGCCTGCCCACCTTAGTCGTCGCGATTTCACTATTTTTACAACATCTGGTGAATCGTACAGTCCGTGGAGTTCTTCATGCAGTCTCCTCCGCTCCCCAGTCATCTCGTCTCGTATATCTTTCTCAAAACCTTATTTTCAAATAGAGTCATTGGGGGTGAAGTGGGTATGTTTCAAACATAGTGCAACATATCTACCGTATATTTGTATTCAACGGAAAACTTATTGGTAATTTGTACACTTTGAACTTTCTGCTACAAAGTAAATATAGAGTAATACAATGATATTATAAGATAAGACAGGAAAAAAATAAGGAATATTAATGTCTGAATTACTCACTTCACCCCGAGTGACGGGGTGAAGTGGGTAGGTGCGTGGGGTGAAGTGAGTATAAAGATAGCCTCAAGTGTGCAGTGAGAACTAGTCCACCAGACGTTAGGTCAAGTAAAGATAGAAATCCTTATCTAAAGTTTGAGTCAAGAACGAAATTATATGGGTAACAATGGGCACTGTGACAAATGCTATCAATTGTTCGAAATTAAATTATAATGTTTTATCTACTAGATACTGTAGGTAAAAAGTGACTCAGTACTTTGAAACTGAAAGAGAGACTCACAAGGGACATTGTGATTTACATTAACATTTTCTCGACACAATGCGAACTAGAGTTAAGGCGTTCTTGCCTACACTAGCATGGCTGAAACAAAAATTTATATTTTTCTATAAACAAGGTTCACATGCTCCCTTCTCCATTTGGAAACTGTGGGATGGAGTAGTACGGAATAAAGCAACAGTCAACATTTGCCACACACAAACTGCAACTTATTAGAAGCACCAGTACAGTATTCATGATACCAGCACCACACTCTTGGCACTGTATCCAGTTGAGAAAATTTGCTGGACGTCGCACCACACGTTGTCGTCGATAGAAGTATTTTATGTACGCGAGGATTCGGAGTGAAGAGACTTCCTCGATGTTTTCCCGCTCAATTTCATAATCCTATGGTCTGGACGTTCGGAGTGAAGAAACATCCTATATTTTGTCCCTCTCAATTTCGCAATATGGTCTGGAGACGTCAATATCTCAGATCCCTGCCTTGCTCTCTTCCTCTTCTCCACTGACGGTCTCTTGTGAGGTGAAGGTAAAATCTCTCGTGCTCCTGTTGTTATTGGTGATTCTTGTCTGTCGGGCTCCTGAACAGCACTTACCGCTTCGTGATCAGGCGCATCAATGGGCTGAATTGTAACAAGTTTATCATCGGATATGGCCAATCTGTTTAGTGGAAATATACCAGTTGCTGTAAAGCCTGCAACGCTGTTACCAGCCGTCGCAACCCTTCCCCATGCTTCATTGAGTAGGTGACCAAACTGAACTTTAGTTCTTAATCTACCTGGATGTGATAAAAGCCACTAGTTTCATGCTTGCTTAAAGAATACACTCAGAGGTTGGAAGAAAGCCTTGTCCAAAGGTTCACCTTACTCACACCAGGTGAATACCGGGATGATGCCTTATATATGTAGGCCCTGCCCGCTACATTTCCACATCCTTATCCCTCCCTATCTCAGCCTAAGCCTTATATTAAAGGCCTAAATAAATTCATTTCAATTCACCTTAACCTATAAATCGTGTTATACAATTATATATACACCAATGATAAATAACACATCACTATTGGACGTACATACAAATGAAGTACAGGTACCCACTTCACCCCACATGACATTACCCACTTCACCCCATTTTACACTTTTTTTTCGTTGCCACTTTCTTGCTTTTCCATGCAGGATCTACATCAATATCTTTTTCATATCCACATTGAAACCTTGCTCTACGATATAGTGCAATCTGCACTCCAAAGCTGTGTGATGAACACGATATACAGCTTAAGTTCTCATGTTTAATATTTATAAGAACGAAAAAGCCAAGAGTGTTTTACTTGCCTTGAAACAAATACGTGTCTTCTGACACGTCTCTTGCGCATTGTTTTCGTGATTCACTCATGCAGTAGGTCCCTCTTGAATGACTGTAGCGCTGATAGTACTTGGTTCTCTCTTTCATCTCATTAGGATGTTCCCAGATCTTCATAACCTTAGCATTACCCACTTCACCCCACCACCCACTTCACCCCCAATGACTATACACGTAATTTATGTTCATCTGCTAAGGTCGTACTCCAACTTTCGCAACCGTAAAGTATTAACGGCAGAATAACCGTTCTGTATATTTTCAATTTCAATTTCCTTGATATTAATCGCAATGTTAGAAGTTTTTGGACTGAATAGAAACATGCGTTCCGCGATACTAAGCGACTTATTATTTCTTCCGTGACCTCATTTTTGCTTGTTGCGTATGCTCCCAAGTATTTGAATTTGTTTACTTTCTCTATGACCTAATCCCTAATTCTTATGATCTTATTTCCTTCATTTCCTGTGTTTCGGCTTGTTATCATGTATTTTGTTTCCTCTATGTTCACCTGTAGACCTATCTCATCGCTCGCTTCTACTAAGGCATCGGTGTTGCTTTGTAGTGCATCTATATCGTCCCCTATTAAATCTACGTCATCCGCGTATACAAACAGTTGATTCAAACCATTCAACGATAGTCCCTTTTAATTTTTAAAATCGCATATTCTAACGCAAAGTTAAACTGTAGTGGGGACAATCCGTTGCGAATCTTGAAACTATCTGACATGTTACCTATCCGTACTCTGCTTATGGGATCGTTGAGACACATCTTCACTAGCTGAACCAATTTTTTTCGGAATTCCAAATCGTATCAGGATACTGTATAACTTTTCCCTTTTGATAGAATCATATGCTTTCTTAAAATCAATGAATAGCTGATGAACCGTCCCATTGTATTCCCATTTCTTCTCCAAAATTTGTCTCAAGCCAAAAATCTGGTCCAACGTGAATCTATTTCTTCTAAATCCACATTGGTGATCTCCAATTATTTCATCTACGTACATACTTAGGCGTGTTAACAGAATATTACTTAATACCTTGTAACAGGTTGGAAGTAACGAGATTCCGCGGTAATTATTACAGTCCGATTTATCGCCTTTTTTGTAAATCAGAACTATTATTGAGGCTTTCCATTCCTTTGGGAGCTCCTCCTTTCTCCGTATAGCACTTATCAATTTATGTAGTTCCTTGATTAGTGCCGTTCCTCCTGCTTTGATTAATTCGGCTGAAATATTGTTTGTTCCTGGTGATTTGAAATTTTTCAATTTCTTTACCGACATTTCGATCTCGATCTCGCTAGGTTCGGGAATCCACGGTTCTGCGGCATGGATTTCAAATTCCTCTGTTTGTTCCCCGTTGTGTACATTAAGAAGTTTGTCGAAATAACTTTTCCACACATCGACAGTTTTAGTCGGATCAGCCTGGAGATCACCACGTTCATTTCTAATAATTCCTAACCTCGGCTGGTAACCTTTTCTTAACGAGTTTACCCCTTTGTATAGATCTCGTATGTTATTTGTCTTCCCGTTTTCCTCAATCTCCTGAATCCTCTGCGTCAGATATTCTCGCTTTTTGTTTCTGAACCCGAGTGTGGCGTTTCGTTTCGCGTTACTGTAGTGGTTGGTATTTGCTTCGCTTTTATTACTTAGCCATCGATGCCTTGCTTGTTTTCGTTCCTCATGAAGCTTAAGGCATTCTTCATCAAACCAAGGTTTGTTTTTCTGTTGTTTCTTCTCACCTACACGTTCCTTCATTGTGCTCTTAATTGTTTCACGAATTGCCTCCCACATCTTACTTACATCAATTTCATTATTAGGTCTATTATCATCATTATTATTATTAATCGAGTCGGCTAGGATTTCGAACCTATTTGAGAGTTCGAGTAGGTAATCTGCTTTTATGCTCGGATTATTTAATCGTTTAATTTCGAATTTCAGTTGTTTTGAGCCCTTGCTTTTTCTGTTCGCGATGCATAGCTTTTCCCTTACCTTTATGATCAGACTGATCACTAATCGGTGGTCAGTGTCAACTTCCGCTCCTCTGTACTACCTAACGTCCATTATGTTGGTGTGTCTTCGTCTGTCTACTAATACGTGATCGATCTGGTTGAGAGTTTTGCCGTCCGGAGATGCCCATGTGTATTTCTGTATGTCTTTGTGTTCAAAGTACGTGCTCTTTACCAGTAAGTTTTCGAAATCGCGAAAGTTATCAGTCTTTCTCCATTGTTGTTGGTCTTTTCGTGAAGGCTGTATTTGCCTATAGTAGGCCTATATTTTTCTTCCCTCCCTACCTTTTGCATTGAAATCACCCAACACAATTTTCGAATTATACTTCGGTAATCGGTCAAACAGCCTTTCTAGCTCATCGTAGAATATACCTTTGTCGTTATCAGTAGCCACCTCGGTCGGAGCATAGACGTTTAATTAAACCGTGTTGCCCCATCGAGTACGAATCGTAACGTACGATAGTCTTTTGTTTACGAACTCTATATTCAGAACCGCCTGAAGGATACCGCTCTTAATGAGGAATCCTGTTTCGAAATTGTGAGATTGTGTTCCCCCGTAGTAGAAAGTGTACTTGCCCTGTCGGATGCTATCTTGACCCTCCCATAATCTATCTTACTTTGAAACGAACGGTCGAAGGGTAGGCTTCACAGAGTCGCAATTTCTAACTCAACGACCGGCTATCCTTACTGAGGTTATCCTAGGTTTTGGCTTCAGTCAGACCGCGATGGTGCCTTCAAACTCAGTCCTTCGTTATCACAACCTCTCCGCTACACCGTATACCGACTGGAATCGAAGATGCCTAAAGATTATAAACAAAAATTGAACATTCAACTTGCTTTAACTAAAAATTTTAGAATAATTTAATAGTTAATCTTAAATACAAGGCCTAAAAAAGAAATATTGTTGATTAGAGCCTAAATTGATTATTTTCTCTGTATAAATCCCGCTTATCATCTCATTCATTTTCTAGTGTTTTCTATGTTTCCTCCACGTCAACAATGATTGAAATATCAGAGAAAAAAATAATGTTTTTCCCCCTTTCAGCAGATATCAAGATTTAAAAACATCTAGTATATACAGAAAAAATAAAGAAACACGTGTGATGAATAATTAATAATTTTGTACTTTGTTCCACATAGATAATACGATTTAACTGATTGACAACAATGTATCCAACAAATGGTCAAGTGTTTATGTTGAACATTAACCATTGTTGGTCTACGGCTAAGAAAGGCGCAAAGTACAAAGTCCAGGACAAAAGAAAGGTCAGAACGCAATTGAACTTGATGTAATTTGAAGTGATTTAATTGAAGCTGGTAAGATTTTATCAATTGCAGGTACTTTTAATTTTAATTCATCTCAATACGAATATCATATTCTTGGCATTTACCCCATCTGATATTATAAGGAAGAATTTAGCAGATATGTTTTAACAGTCATTACAAAGAAGAAAAAGGACAATTGTTTGTTAATTAATAATGGAAGTTATTATTCATAACAAATTGTCATATATTAATAATGATGACCTCACAGATACTTTAATTTCTTATAAAACAACAACCAAAGTTCTTATTTTGGCCACTGGAATCTGATGTTATGAGCTACTTTGCATCATGTATAAAGATTATATGGAAATGTTCGTTTTTCATCAATATTTTATGCTTTTCACAATTTCTTTTTAATGTGTTTATTTTTGCCCTTTATTTGTTTTGTTTCCTTCTTTGATTTCTTTCTTCATCTCCAATAGTAACCTGAGGAGCGATACTGGATTTTCATCACCTTCACGTTTTCTGATGAGTAATGATTCCGCCAGTCTTCCTTCCCAGCCTGAAGGGGATGTGATCCCCCAAATTCTCAACAACACTCCCCCAACTTTAAAACATTTTTGCTGTGAAAAAAATAAATCTATAGAAACCATGCAAAACTCCACTGACACCCTCCCAATTTTGACTTTACCCCGCAAACTGAAAATTCTGGAGGAAATCCTGCTGCTGTTCAGTATTCCAATATGAGAGGTAAATTCTTAACTGCGGTGGGAGTGGGGGTGCGGTTAATACTAGTCATTATTTCTATCAGCAAATGTTTGCAAAGAGTTGCATGTAATGGCAATTATAGGGTCTATATTTAAAACACAGGAACACAGATGATGAACTAGGCTTGAGTGCAGTCAATTTCCTCTGTTGAGGAAGAAACACGTTTACTGTCACATACAGCATAGTCTCTTTTACGTTTCTTCTACGTAATCATAGTCTTTCTTCCTTTTATTTGTCTGTAAAGATGTCTCTTGTCATTCCGTATGAATATTCTTGTCTTCCTGCTAGTACGTCATCATCCAACTCAAGCAGAAAAGTCATTTACGTTGGTAGTTTTTATGGAGAAAATCTCAAAATCTGAAAGTCTCATCCACGATACAACTCACGTGAAAATGTCCATGCATGCATCTCTTTTGGCAGCTAACATTCTTCAGGTGCTTATCAGATATGCTAATCCTTGTTAAACTGTCCCTTAAAACACGCGACAAAGGAGGCAAAGATTAGCAATTGCTTTCAAAACATTCTTTTCATCTTTGCGCCTGTGGAGAGGAAATCTCTCCCCGCCAAGCCTTTTTCATGTTTTCTGCAGTTTTCTGCTCCTTTGCCTCGATCTCCTCCCATGACAACACTATATGTCAGCGTTGCCAGTGATTAAGTTTTAAAATGTCAGCTGGTGGGTTCTGGTAAATGGGATTGACTTCCTTCCGTTCTTCCTCCCTTATCTCCTTTCTTTCTTTCTTTCTCCTTACTTTTTTCTTCATTTTTTTCCCTTGCTTTCTTTCAGTTCTTTCCTTTCTTTCTATCTTTTTCTTTCTGCCTCCTTTTGTTTATTTTTCTTTCCCTTACTTTCTTCCTTTTCCTTGCTTCGTTGCTTTCTTTATTCTTTATTTCTCCTTTCCTTTTTCTTTCTTCATTTCTCTCTGTCTTCTTTTTCTTTCTTTCATTTTTCTCTTTTCTTTCTTCCTCCTTTTGTTTCTATTTCATTTCCTTACTTCTTTTCTTCCTTTTCCTTGCTTCCTTTCTTTCTTTTTCTTTCTTCCTCTTTTTGTTTATTTTTCCCCCTTACTTCATTTATTCTTTTTCCTTGCTTCCTTTCTTTCTTTCTCCTTTCCTTTTTCTTTCTTCATTTCCCTCTGTCTTTCTTTTCTTTCTTTTTCCTTGCTTTCTTTCGGTTCTTCCTTTTTCTTTCTTCCTCCCTTTGTTTCTTTTGCTTTCCCTTACTTATTTTCTTCCTTTTCCTTGCTTTCTTTCTTTCTCTCTTCCCCTTCCCTTTTCCTTTCTTCCTTTTCTTTCTTTTTCCTTGCTTTCTTTCTTTTCTTTCCCTTCCTTCCCTTCTGTTTTACTTTCTTTTCTTTCTCATTTCCTTCCTTTCTTTCTTTCTGTATACCTATTTCTTTATTTCCTGTCTTTCTATATATATTTTTCATTCTTTGTTGACTTCTTTTTTATTTGTTTTTTTGTCTATATTTTTCTTTCTATATTTTTTTTCAGCCATTTTCCCTTGCTGTCTGTATTAATTATTTTTGTCGTGTTTTCTTTTCCCCTATATTTTTTATTATTTCTATTGAACCCTTCCTTACTTTTCTTTATGTTCTTTGTTTGTTTATTCCATTCATTTTCTCTTTTCTCATTTCTGTCTTACCTTCTTTCTTTCTTTCTATCATTTAAAATTTATATCATATTTCCTTTACAACTTTTCTCTATTTCTTTATTACCAGATTTTTCTTTATTTTCTTTCTTTACTCCTTTTCTGTTCTTCCATTTCTGTCTAATTCTCTTTCTTCGTCGTGTGTCTATTTTTTCTTTTTCCTTTTTGTGTTTATTCTTCTTTCTATATCTCTTTTTTCGTCTTGTGTCTATTTTTTTCTTTTTTGTGTTTATTCTTCTTTCTATATCTCTTTTCTCGTCTTGTGTCTATTTTCCTCTTTATTTTTGTGTTTATTCTTTATGTCCTAGTTTCCTTTTATCTCCTTCTTCTTTGAATGTTCCACTCTATGTCTCTCTCTTCTTTATTGAATGTGTAAGATATTAACTTTGGAAAATTCTGCTTTACCTCCTTTTTTTCTAAATCATTCCTGTGTGAAAGATTTCCAAATACTTTCGTTCTACCCTTTATTATCTCTTTTCTCTCAAGACGCCAATTTTGTTCTTTTGATGATTACTTTGTTCCCCTTCAGGAACAGGTGTTTAAGGACCTCTAATTTACTTCTAATTTAGGACATATTTTTTTTCTTTAAACAGATCACAAATCTTATAACAATCCATCAATTTTATTCAAAAGCAGATGGTAATTTGTGATCCGAGGGTTCAATTTATTGATTTGATAGCACACCATTTTCCGCAGTGCATAACAGCAACTGCTTGAATATGGAATATTGAATGAGCGTACAAAGGAATAATAGAGACATAAAAGAGAGAAAAAGAAACTGAATAGGACATTGATTTGATAGGGATTACCTACTTAAAAATGTGAGTAAAAGTATGCCTGAATAGAAAGGAGGAAAAGTGAAAAGGATAGATGCAGTGTGCTAAGAGGAAATGGAAAGAGCGAGATTGGGGTGAATGGAGAGGGCCTAACATAACTTCAAGGACCTGCCCCTTTCGGCAGAATACTAAAGATGATTCTGATGAATCGTTTGAACTTTGGTTGATTACGAAAATATTCTTTTTATTCAAGTTGCTTGCAATACTACTGAACATCGGACCAGTGCACCTTTACGCCTTTGAATACACAACCAAATTTTCTCCTAAGTAATTTGGGTTGCATAACTCAAAGGAGATCGGATAAATCGTTTATAACTACCGTCGAATAGGGTAACTTTGGGTAATAGAAAAGCATATTTTACACGAACATTTTTGAATTTGAATTAAAATTTTAAGTCCTTTAAGCAACTTTGCCTCAGGCCGTATGGATAATGATGAAAGAACTGGTGAAATGAAGAAAGTAGAAGGAAACGGGAGACCCCGAGAAAACCTACGCACACGGTGTTTGCCCGCCATAAAGCCCACATGGCATGAGCACGGATTGAACCAACGACCCCAACCAAGCACCAGAGGTGAGCACGGTACCATTTAAAAGAAAATCATTTATTTAATAATTATTAAAATTTGTTTTCCGTTTGTCTTACTTAGGGCTATATCCTACGTTAAATCAAACACAAACATCAATGCCCTCGGCAGTATTCAAACCCACAACCTTGGGTTCGCTGACCTAACGCCTCAGACTATAAGGCTACTTCAGTCGGCTACCATTGAGCTACAGCGGTCCCTGTAACTTTTCTGTTATGTGTCATATCATTTTAAAAATATTCTCACGCCATTTTTAATAGCGTTTATAATGATACGAATGATAGTTTTAATTCTTTATAAGAAATACAATTTTAATCCCATAAAGATATTGGAAATAAAAAATTGCCTTGGCACAGAGGCAATAGCACATCTGACTACGAATCGGACGGTGAATTTTGAAATTTTATTTATGACCTTCAGGCATCTGAGGTTCAGACCGGGATATAGGAGGAAGTAAATGTCGGCCAGATCCTAAGTTGAAGGTACCGTTCCGGTATTTGCCTAGTGTTACTGAAGATAAATCCTGGAAAAACCTCAGTCGGAATAGTCGGCCGCTAGGATTGAACCCATGACCTCACGAATGCTAAATCAACTCTCTACCACTGAGCTACGACCACTTTGTACTAATCGGATGGCGTTCATACTCCTATGACTCGGGTTCATATCCCGATCAGCATGCTGGAGACTTTACTTCAGCTCACTCAGTGTCAATTCAAAGGGGAACCTGAGTGTTCTTGGTACTTCTGTGTACCTTGGGAGGTAAAGATGGTCGAGCGCGGACGGATCACCCCACTCACTACATATCAGAGGTCGAGAATACGTGGAGAATACCTTCACTTGTTGCATAGTGAAAAGTTTTTCTTTTTTTCTGATAAAACTGGATGACTGCAGGTGACCTAAGGTCGATTAGGGGGGCTTCACCCCCTAAACCACCTTTATCGCCGTCCCTTATTTCGAAGTTTTATGATCAGAAACATCCAAGAACTTTCTAATAGAGGATTTGCTTGTAGCTATCTCATGCGCAGAGAAAGAATGGAGTGAAAGAACAACTGAGCATCGACCAAGGCTACGTACCTGATTGGTTAGCGAACAACTAGAGAGCTTGTCGCTATCTTTGTTAGCCGAAAACAATTTTTTGATTGGAGTAAGTGGGCAAACTGAACGGGACTAAGCTGTGACGTTTGGCTTCATGTTCTTGGCAAAATGACGTAGCCTCTATTAGAACATCCTTGGAAATGTCACTGAGGCGTGGAACTTAAAATAGATAGATTTATCACTGATCTAAAATGTCGTTGATTGGATTTGCCAGGATATCATCGTCAGGATAATAGAGATAATGATTATCCTATTATTTAAGACAACAATGCCATTTCTTCGGAAACTAAATCAGAACTGCTTGTTGTGCAGAAGTTAATTGATACATGGACATTAATTAACCTAACGCAGCTTTTAAACCTGTTCTAACCTTGACGAGGTCACAGTCCACTGTTAGAGCACCATTACAGTGTATGTATTTATTGTCTCTGTAACATTAGTAAATGAAAGTTGACAACAGCGTTTCGTATTACAGTTTGTCACACTTTTTACATTGTTGACAGTGCTAAAGAAGCCCAAAGACAAATTGAAAGAAGGTTATGTAAAACATAGCGTAACATACAGCCTGAAGCAGATTAGCTACTCCGAAAGATAAGATATTGACACAATTCTACTCAAAAGTATTCAAAATTCTGTAATGATGTTTGCTATGGTTCAATCACTATCGATTCATTTACGACCTGTTTGATCATGACTAATTCTCAAACTATTTATATTCGAGTTTTTGTTGTGTCCATTTCCATTACGAAATACACAGGGTTAATAAATTCTATTAAATTATTATTAAATATTGAATTAGTATTTTCTCTAATACAAATACTAGCTTTATCAGTGATCTTTATAAGGTTGTTCTTTCATAATTAAAAAAAAATATTGATAGTTACCAAATGATTTATGTTCCAAGCTTAAATCTGTAGCATGTGTTTTGTACACCCAGCGCCAAAAATTTGTACCCACTAGTAAAACTCCGAGTAACTTTGGAATAGAGAGAGCTTTTCCAGTACAGTTTTCTGTAACTTACAGTTGCAGGAAACTCTTCTCAAATCGGACCATCCATTCCGAAGTTATTCGGAGAAGAGATTGTACGACTGGGTACAAACTTTTGTCGCTGACTGTACAAGTTTAAATATTTACATTAACTACACGTACTGTTTTAGTTAATAAGAGTCGTGTCGTTTGTACTTTGTTCTGAGTCAAGAAATTAAACTGTCTATACTGTAAAAAATACACATGTTCTCTGAAACTTAGTTTTGTCTACAAAAATTGATAAAATGTGTCGAAGATGTGCTAGAAATGTGTCGTGTTTCTTTTTTTTTTCGGTATTACTTCTTACACATTTTTTTGGGAAACATTCTGTTCACGATGAGTTTAATTAAGTCCGCCTTATTCACTTTGGTATCCATTCTTGAATCTACAGAGAAAAAAAAAGTGACTCATGTATGCAAAAGATGCACAATAATTGCAGATAATTTTTACAATGTATCATGGGAATTTTTTTTTACAAAATATTAATTGAAAGTGCTTTTGATTGTTTTACTGTATAATATCTATCATACAGTAGCTGATCTATCCACCCTATGGTGAGGGGTAATGTTGCCAAAACTGACATTTCAAAATGGGTTGGCAAAACTGTCCCAGTGGCAAATTTATTGTGTATACGTCCAACGGTATGGAATTAATTTGGAATGTTGATTTTTTTAATTTGATGGCAACACTGACAGTACCTAGGTTAATACTTACTAATTCAGCCCATACGGCCATACCTAGGTGCAATTGTAATTCACTACTTTCGCGGTAAAAAAAAATGAAGTCCAATATTTCTTATAGAAGTTAGAATTATATCAATAAAGGGATTTGATAACCTAGAAAACAGCTTCGTAGCCAGGGACGGGGCTGGGAGAGGCTTGGTCTGCCTGCCTAAAGTGTTCTTGGACCAATAAATAGCCCCACATAAAAACATCCAAGTATACCATGCATGACCCGTGACTCCCATCCCTACGGTTGGTATCTGGCGACGCTCCGTGTTTTTCGTGTTTTTATTTTTATTGGAGTGTAACATGAGTTTAAGAGTAAAAGACACCTTCAGAAAGATACAAAAAGGTCCACATTTCTTGTACTGAAAACGAAAATATTAAAAAAAAAGAGTATAGAAAATGGGTATATTGTTTTCCTTATTGTGTAACCAATCACTGTAAGTTAATCTAAATGAATCAAAAAGCAGATAAAAATAGATTCTAGATCAGGATTATTTTAAGGAAAAAAAAAATAATGACAATCTTATGAAATTTGCGTCACTGAAGATTTTTATCATAGCGTATCACCGTAGGAGTAAACTTCAAGGTACCTGGCAACCATGTACAGTACGTAGCAGTTGAGCAGTTTTCCTCCTCCTTTGCTCCTTGTACTTTTTACGTCTCTTTTGACGCGTACCGCGCATGCGTACACTGTGGCGAAGTTGGGAAGTTGATGTCATATCAGATCGCCAGCCAGCCAACCAACCATGAATAATGTAAAGTTAAGTCTACACGCAGCTTCGAAACGAGTCTTTCAATCCAAGTTTTGTGCCTTCGTAACAAGCAAAATCTTGTAGTAGTTTGAGTGAATTCAGGGTGAGAGCATGGAATTTTTTGGCGCTGGTCGCTAACCTCTCACCAATAAACATTTTTAAGACTTTTTTTTAGTAAACATTAGTTGTGGAAGGTAGTGGAAAGAAAGAAGAATTGTTATTAACAAGAGAGTGATATCAAGAATCAACAATGTTTTATTCAAGTGGAGAGCTTACACGAGAATCGGTAAGTAGGCCTAAAGGTTTTTTTCCTGGTTTTTCCTTTAAATTT
Source organism: Lepisma saccharinum (assembly GCA_022664845.1). Lineage (NCBI taxonomy): Eukaryota > Metazoa > Arthropoda > Insecta > Zygentoma > Lepismatidae > Lepisma > Lepisma saccharinum. The sequence continues at coordinate 40,832 of JAGDQP010001609.1, forward strand.
TTTTTTTCAAGTTCTTGTAGATGCTTGATTGAAACAGAATATTTGTATATTTTCTAATATATTTTAATGTAGAATAATAAACGTAAGGTCTTGTGACGTATGGGGTTGTGTTCAAGAAAGGGAATGTACGTACGCTGCTGGGAAGCGAATAGTATGCGCACAGTTTGCGATGAATTGTCGTATTCATTTCGAATTAACTCATTACTAGTGAATTAGTATAAACAACATGTGTTAATTTATTGGTTACGATTAGATGACAACTTTTTGAAGTCTTCCATCGTTTGAAGTCTTTAGAGATACGGAGTTTATAACTGAAGGAAAAGAATTTCGCCACGGAAAAGCGGGTCAGCGCCATATTTGTTTCTCCGAAGTAGACGTTTGCTTGTTGAGGAAAAGTTTAACGTATTAAAACTTAAATATGAGTTCCTCCGACAGAAAAAGAACGATACACTAAACAGGAAAACCTACTAATGTTAGGGATTTTTTTTTCTGCGTGAATATCATGTTTGACCTAATCTCTGTTGTGCGTGTCAGATTCACTCCGCACCTATCGAAGAGCGCAACAGGTGAGGAGGTGCGGAGAGTGAGCAACAGATTGCGCTCAACAAGTTTGTGCGTGCAGGGTGGCCTACTACGTGAAAATTTATGAAAAGTCGGAATTTTTAAACTATCAAGTCTCACCGTTTTTAATCCGAATGAGTTTTTCTTTTAAATTTTATTAAAACGAAAGAATTGAATTCTCCATACTGGAATATAGTTGCTTGTAAACCTGCGTGTCGAAGGTGCCTCATACGGCCAACCACTTGAGGAAAGTTTTTTTTTTTTTCATCAACTCGATAGTCAATGTTTGGAGTTCTACATGAAACACTTCCAATGTATCGATACTGTATGTTCCAATGATAAGGTTCAGCGGTGAATAAATAGGAGTGATTTCATACTGTGTCGGCCATCCTCTTTTAAATGTATATGTCACACCAGGTAAATGTTGCGATGTATTGAGAACGTATTACCTGGTAGGTAAGCTGTCATCCACTCCTTTTTTTGTGTAAGGTGGATCCACCGAGGGATATCATCGCTCTTATTTGTGACTGGCAGAATTTGCACAAGTTTGTACGTTTGTACAGTTCATTTAAAACTTCTCTTCAGTTTTTTCTTTTAACTAAATAAGCCCAATTTGTAAATATATATATTTTTCTTTTATGGGCTAAGCAGGCAGCTTTTGCCGAAGCATGTCATGTCCTAGGCGATGACACTGCTGGGGGAAAGCATGGCGAAGCTAGCGCCCAGTTCCTTTATTAAGATAATATCTCGGCATTCGCTTTGTGAAACTGAGGTAAACCGCAGTCAGGATAGCCGGTAGCGCGGCTCGAACTCGCGTGCCTCCCCTGTGTCGATTCGAAAACAGCAACATTAACGAACACTCTCTTCTTAATATTTTTATGCGTACTAAATTCCTTTATTTATTTATTTTTTATTTTAAATACAAATTTTAAAATGTCTCTTGTGACAGTTGAATTTTGGGACACATGGAATTTAAACACGAATTTATTTCAGTTCAACGGGAAAACCAGTCATCTGTAAAACTAAATAAAATCGGAAACAACAACAGGGTCGTTCAAGCTCAGGAAGTGTAGACGCTGAGGAATTGAAGACGGACATTTATTTACACCAGGAATTCCGCCAGGATGTTCACTTTGGGGGTGTGAACTCAAAATTTGGGAGGGTGTAATTGAAGTTTTTGTACGGTTTCTATCGGTTTTCACTGCAAAAAAATTAAAGTTGGAGGGGGTTATCGAGACCTTGGGGGGTAAACACCCCCAACAGGGGGCTGGCGGAATCACTGATTGATAGGTCCACTTTAAATTCTTTCAAAAATCCCTAAGTGTTTGGCAACCCAGCGAATATAATAGATGGATTATTAGTGTAATCAGAAGGGGTGTTAACTATTATGTTGTCACGTATTTTAAATTCTTTCAAAAAATCCCTAAGTGTTAGGCAACCCAGCGAACATAATAGATGGATTGGTGGTCTAATCAAAAGGGAACTATTATGTTATTGGTCGACCGTAATAGTTTTAGTCGGGCTAGCACTACGTCACTCCTCGCGAAAAGATGGGGAATGATTTCAGTGTTGTCTGTCTCTAACAGCCATTGCTTCTGGTAAATTTAATTGATTTTATTTATGGCCTTTAGTTTAGGGCTAGTATTTTTTTTTCAGTATATGTCAGACCTACATGAGTTAGTGGAACAATGAAAGAAACGATAAAATAGAGAGGTCGATTTTGGAATAAGTGTCATTGTAAAATCTCTGGAAAACAAATAATAATAACCTTCTAAAAAAGTGCTGGAATCATAGTATGACCTTGAGAGCGTTTTTTTAAAAAAAATATTGTGTTATTGAAGTGGTCCAAAACGTTTGTATACCCTCTGAGTGTCCAGTCCCCGCGGCCTAGTGGTTACGGGCATGGTCACTGGGAAGATATTCTACCACCGGCCATACTGACTGTCGTTGCTCAGGATTTCCGTTGTTTCACCAGAAGAATGCGGGTGTGGTACTTAGACAACGCAGAGTGCGGGTCTAGCAGAGTCGCTGGTCGTGATCATTTGAACTACATAAGAATGGTTAATATGCTAAGCAAGAAATGTTTCTAGGTACGAAAAAGTGTTACTCATGTTTTTGAGTCGTAATTGTATTGAGCAGTAGCAGTAGATGTGATCTCAAGCAGGCCATCCAACCCCCATTTTCTTTAGATATTCAACTGAAAAAGTTTACTGCGTACTTCAGTAAATCATGAGAATACAATGGTTCAGTTGAAACTTCGATCGCGTCTCGACAGTTGATGCTTTCGCTCGTAACAAGAGTAGCACCAGTTCGGTTCCATTCCTCTCGTCTTGAGCAGAGTGAAAGTTCTGGATGAAAGCCGCAACAACCTATTAAGATGTCAGTACGATTGTAGAATAATGATACGAGAAATCAAGCCTTTGATTCATCTGCCGAAGATGTATAGAATACTTGTTTTTAAATGTAGACGTTCACTTGTCTATGTAACGTCTTTAAACATTTGACTTGAAAATCTTTTAAGCGTAAAACTGTGTAGAATATTCTTCTCTGGGATGCGGCGAAATAAAAAAAGAGCAGTGTAGATTCTTTTATACACTGTGTAAGTGTAAAATGTACACCATTCTGTAGCTTGAGTCATACAGTGTTAGAGAAAAAGCATAGTTACAACGCAGTGATTACGCCAGACCCCCCCCCCCAGGTGGGTATAACCCCCCCAAATTCCAACCACCCCCCCCCCACAACTTGATTTTTTTTGCTGTGAAAAATTGATAGAAACCGTGCAATTACTTAACACCCTCCCAATTTCGACTTTCCACCCTCCCCACTAAAATTCTGGCGGAAACCCTGTTATAACGTGTAGCAGCCCTTGAGTGCGTTCTCGTTGTTATAACAAAATGTTTGAAATTGTTCATGCATATTTGACCTTGATCCGTTTCTTTATAAAATTGCGCATTTCATTCTTAACACCTAAGAATAAAATTATCAGTTTCCAACTCATGTCATCTATATGACGTAATGCAATTTAAAAAAAAAAAAAAGAAGTGGGCGTCAATACAGATACTCTGTGATAGCGTGTTAAAATCGTATCTTGCCGATCGCATCCCTTTTAATGTAGACTTAAATCCTCACGTATGGAAGAAACTGACAAATTACTTTTTTTTTTAAAAACAAAATTAAAAGATTACGAACTTGTCACATGTGTTGTTTTTAGAAGTTGCACACCTATCGCACGTTTTTTTTTAAAAGGTTACATGTCTGTCACACGTATTTTTTTTAAAAGGTTCCACACGTGTCACGCGTGTTTTGAAAGGTTGCACATCTGTCACGCGTTTTTCTTCCAAGCAACGAATGCGAATAAAATATACAGAATAATTTTTTTGATTGGATACAATTAACTACCTTGAAAACAAGTAGCTATAAAATAAACCTGGTTAATTTAAACCAAAAGTGTGTTGAGTTGGTTACTTGTTAATTGGTGAGAGAGAAAAAGATGAATACCCAAGATATACACTAATTCCTTCAAGCAGTGTTCGTTCTTCATGCAAGACTGATTTTTTACTCAGCATGAGCTATCAACAATTAAGACTTAAAATAGGCTGCAGCGTGTGCTCTCTTCCCCTCCCCCTCGTGTAAGACTTCTTACCAATGTTTGGTAAGCTCTCGAGAACGTAGCGTGCAATTAACAACAAAAACCTACTGTTAAAAAAAAAAAATCGAAATTTTTGTTTTAAGTAAATTTATTTGCTAACCTCTTTCGG
>JAGDQP010001609.1:45250-93309 GCA_022664845.1 Lepisma saccharinum
TTCGGCTTTCTATTTGATTTTTTTTTCCAATACGGGTGAATTGATCTGAGCAGACCGTAGTAATATGTACACAGTTGCTTAGAATCGGAACTTGTTTCATGAAGTCCTTTACTAGATATATTTCAGTAGGTTTCTCAACGCTTTCAAGCAAGAAAATTAGGTACAGTCGGCTGCAAAAGTTCTTTGCCTTGGCAAGAATAGATGAACCGATCTGCTTTTCTCTGTTTTGTGTAATATACAGTAAACATGATAATCTGTAAGTTATAGGAAACTGTGCTCGCAAAGGAAATTTTTACCAAACGAAAAAAAAAAGAAAAACTTTTATTGCCGATTGTACAAGTGGGTTGTATAAACAACCCACCGTTATATTCTCTTTGTTGGCCACATAATCAAACATTTTAAACACGTCAGAATAATTCCTTGTTTTTTTTTTATTTATTTTTTATCACGCACGTGCATTGAAGTGTGGTGTGGTTTTTAAAATTCTTTCTCGATGGGTAAATCTAACGTGGATTTAGAATATGACATGCTAAGACATGACCTTATTTACTTTTTAAAAAAGAACGCTTATGTAACACCATGTGGGACATTGCGGCAAACTATTATTATTTTAAAAGATAATTCTATATCACTCGAACGGATATAATTTAGTATATACATCACGGCGAGCCTCCTGCGTAGCCTAATCGGTAGCGCGCTCGACTTCAGTGCGAGAGCGGTCTCGGGTTCGATTCCTGGTGGGGGCTCAAAAAATTCAGTGTTAAAAACCAGCATCGTGAGGACAATTGGGGAGCTGCTGTGAATAAAAGACAGTGGTGATCAGTCTGATCACAGTTCAGAGCTTCGGCTACCCACGTCTAGTCAGCGTGGGAGCAGTAGACCAATTCCTCCCTCCGGGGAGAGGCCTCATCCAGTAATAGATCGAATATGGCTGTGATTTATTATACACCACAGCACTTCATTAAGATGTTAATACATTTTTTAGGTTAGTCTTCGGTAAATAAAAGCGCGATTTACAGTTCCATTGCACAGTTATACTTACTCTTTGTAAAGAGAAAGAACCACAGCGTACGGCTTGGTTTTCAAAATATTTTATTTAATCTCGAATGAAACCTCCAATAATCGATTGCGATAGAATTTTCAAGATTTTCTGTTATAGGCCTATCTTTACTATATTTTAGCCTTTTTGAGGTTGAGAAAGATACGTGGACTGAAGTGGGATGGGACGAGGTAGCGAAGAATGAAGATCTCCAGAGATTGTATAATTCAACCAATATGATTCAACAAGAATGATGAAATCACGGCGGTTAAGATGAGTAGGTTACACAGCTCGGATAGCGAAAAACAAAGATCAGTATTCCATCTATTGTTACAACGGCGATGAATTTGAGACTTCGGTAGAGTCAGTTGGATAAAATGAGTCATTCTCCTAATAAAATACCAATTCAACCAGTGGCGGCTTATGGTCTAAATAGCAAGTGACGTGTTACAAATACATCACACGTAAACATACCCGGTCAGTCTATATTAAACAATTTTCTGGATTTGTATGCTTTTACCCATAATACCACTTTCCTATCTTACTAAGAGCTGAGCATCTTGATGGATAAGCATAATCTGTTTCATATTATGGTTGATCCTTCCAAATAGTTTCATATAACTTAATGGATAATATAAGTGATATATGAAGTGCCACTTCACCAGCTTCACCTGAAAAGCCGCCCCTGAATTCATTTACTGCGTATTTAAAAAAGAAGATACTGTTAGCTTTGTTTTCTGCTTTCAAAATGAAAGAAATCATATCATTCGTGGCTGAATTCTGAGGCTAAGATTTTTTTTATCTCCACCCTAGGCATTTTTATGCTCTGTTCTTGAACATTACAAGAACTCAACGCTGCAATGGCAAGGACAAGGTAAGATGTCGAAATCAAGCCGTGCAGCACGTCTTCTTTATCCACCGTTCTCATTGAATTGTTCTGCTGACCTCCTTTATACTAGGGAAGTAACTGGGCTTTCGGTTTGCCGTTGACCTTCTGACGTCAGGAGAAAAAAAATACTGTTGGTATGAGAGGGGGAGAAATACTTCGTTTGGTGGCTGTTAAAAATCTTCGCAGGTGTCCCCTTCCTCCCAAAAGTGAAAGTTGTGGTGGTTTCATACCAGGAAAGATCTAGAAGGATGCTTTTTCTGGAGAGGGGGGGAAGCAAGCATCACATTTCAATCACGAAACCTTTAGCTTTTGTACCTCCGGGGAGTTACGTTAGTAGGTGGTAAGTGTTATGTATATCAAAGAGATCTGTGGAGGTTGGAAAAACCCCTTTCAGTTTTTTTTTTCATTTACTGACGCATAGTATGGCGTCATAAATTTGAGGAAGTCAGTCGTAAAAAAAATATGAATTGAGAGGGGAAAAAGACTTTCAGGTAACAGCAAGATTTAATCTTTTCTCTTGTAGGGTTGGACATGGGTGAATTTCGTTTCAGTTTCTAACTTTTACGTTTTAAAATAAAAAGATTGATAACATCTTGGAAGAACTTTTCCTTGGTTGAACGAACAAAGCTGTTTCTTTGGGAACTAAAAGGGACTGATTTTATTGCTTTAAAACTTACCATTGTTTGGGACATTCTTATCCTATGAAAGAAGCTCCTGGTATGGCTACAAACATCTCACTTTTACCCTGGGAATTTTGTTACATGTGTCTTAGTATTCTCGTCTCTCGAATACAAGGAAATTTTTTCTTTCGAAATTTCTTGCTGCTACGATTACATTTTTGTGAAAGCTGAATATCAAGCTGGATGTCCAATGAGGAAAACTCGGCGGGCCTCCTGTGGCCCACCAACCATGAAGGCGGGCCACCGGAGGCCCGTCGAATTTTCCTCATGGGGATGATAATGTTAACTTTGGACCTTGAAGTAACGCAAATGGGACGTTTTGTAGTACATAAGGATTTCGGGATTTCTCGTAAATATACCTAAGTCGAGACTTTGGTTGAACGTTAATATTTTGAATAGAAGGCAATGGCAGAGCTCATCCAGTTCACCTTGCCTATATATTTTCGAGTCGTAAACATTCCATCAAGCTGAACACCAACCGTCATCATGATCAGTGTTAAACTCGCTGTTCTCCGTTGAGTATGCTATTTCAAGAAAGTAATTAAGATTGCAACAGACATATCAGATGAATTGATTGGATGGCTATTAACGTCCTCAACGAGTAATGTTTGAAGTTTAAATTCCTTCGTCTAAGCATTATCATCTTCAGCCATTTTCAGCCCACTGCTTGATGAAGACCTCCTCCATTCATTTCCCCTAACAACTCTAAGCCAGCTTCTGTCATCATCAGATTATCCATATACTTCCTGAAAATCGCTCGATGTCGTCAATCCAGCGTATTGGTAAACTTCTGGCTCATTCATTGTCTGGGACTTCAGTGTAGAACACTTTTGCCATTCATCTTCAATCAGTTCTAGCTATGTGATTGGTCCATGTACACTTCTTCGCAACCTTTGTTTGAAATCGAATCTTTTTTTCTTTCCGTCCCTCCTAGTTATTCCTAACATGCATAGGTCCATTGCTGTTTAACTCTGAATCTTTTGAGTCGTTTGGACGTTCAGTGTCCACGTTCTGAAAGTAAATGGTATCAAAATTACGCCCCTATAGCTACTTGATTTGGATTCATAGAATGTAGTTTTTGGTTAAAAAAAAAAACTATCCAAACTAGTATATTTCAATTTTAATCAACCTTTTACCGTGCAGTTTAGCAACACCAAGGACAAGAAATCTCTCGTGAAAATTTCGTTGCACGAATTGATGTCCAAGTGCATTAATCATTACGGTATGAAGAAACGAGATTTCGGTAGGAAGCTAGGAATATACAGAGCAGACATGTTGATGTTGATATCTGCAACAAAAACTGTGAGTGGTATCGTCTCTCTCTTTCTGTTTCGAGATGAACCGGTTGCAGGTTGTTGACCCTTATGATCAAACTTACTCTCACCCAGCATACGACAGGTTTGCGATTGGGTAGTAAAAAAAAAAAAAAAGTGGCTTTGGCAGTACCTTGTGGAGTGGAGGGGTTTTCTCAAAAAGATTGCAAGGAGAAAAAGGGGGAGGGGTTTGCCATTAGAAGAGATGATGGAAGGAGACTGAGAAGATCGCGTGATACCTCAAAGGGCGTGGTTAACAACTTGTGTTTGCCCTGTTCTGATTGGTTGGTCATGGTTGTCATCGAGAAAAAAAAAAGCACCATTTTGCGAGAAACAAATAACTTCTCTTTGATCTTTGAGAAGATTTTTTTTATTGTTTCGCAGCATGAAATGCATGAAGCATTGTTGGTAAGCAAACAGTTTCGCAAAGTATTTATTTCTTTATTAATCAGTAAATTTGGCATGTAAGGTATGCCTAGTCAATGATTTAAATAATCGGACATGCTGCATGCAATATACTATTGACTGCTCCGTTGGTTTAGTGGTTAGCGAACCTGACTACGGATTGAGGGGTCCCGAGTTCGATTCCCGAGGCTGCCAAGGCGTGTGGGTCTGGAACGGTACCCACTCAACATCGTGATACAATTGGGGAGCTTCTATGAATAAAAAGATAATGGCGATGCTCTCATCTCCCAACCTGTCTGGTCAGTGTCGGAGCAGTAGACCAATCTCCTCGCTTCGGCGCGAGGCCTCATCCGGTAGTGGATCGAATATGGCTGTGATTTATTATTATTTATTATATACTATTGTAAATAGTAAGGTATGCTTCAGCATTACTTTTAATTAGGACAATTAAGAACTATTTTGGGGAGGTCCGTGGGGTTCGCGAAATTCCGATTTTTGTATATCCTGGATTAGATTAGTGCCATCGTCCAAGTTCTTACGTTGGCTTTTTCACGAGGACACACACGCAGTTAGTATTAGTTTGTGAATTTAGCAATTGATACGTGAACGGACGCACTAGAATATTTCTTGATAGACAAACAGAGAGACACGGACCACGGAGTGAATCAAATTCGGGCGACGGAGTGAATCTTATAGGACCAGGGATGGGAATTGTATGATAATTTTATCGCCTGTGCTGTGCATAATCCAAACTTCATCTTACCAAAATGAATTGTTATTATTATTGTAAATACCCCGACTACAACTGCTACTGCTACTAGTAGTAATAATACCACTTGTAAGTTGTAACCCCGTTTATCTGGTTCAAACGGGAACGGGACCGATGCGGATGATCGTAAACCCGGATATTTTTTTTAATGTACACAGTTTTTATTGTACATTTTTACATATAAGAATAAAACAGTACAATATTAAGGATTAATTGTATCTACATGAAGTATAAATTCGACTTCAAGTGTGCCGATCCGCCGTAGCTCAGGGGTAGAGTGTTGGCGTAGCGTTTGTGAAGTCATGGGTTCGATCCCAGCGGCCGACCATCCTGACTGTGTTTTTTCCTGTCGAACCAGGCAAATGCTGGGATGGCACCTTTAACATAGGCCCTGGCCAACACCTTCCCGAATCCTTTCTCCTCCTCTATCCCGGCCCGAGTCTTAGATGGCTAAAGGCCATAAAGAATATTCAAAACAGTTCGACTTCAAATAGACGTACCGTACTGTATATGATTTGACTTAATACAGAATTCTGTCAGTTTGCAGCAGCTGACAGCCGTCGTTACTTTAACGACTGGATTTAGTGGACAAAACTACAGAATATGTACATCCCCATGAGAAAAACTCGGCGGGCCGCCGGTTGCCCACCAACCATGAAGGCGGGCCACCGGAGCCTCAAGTTTAGTGCGGTCGATTGTAGAACTGACCCTTAGTATTAAAGGGCAACTTTTCACAATTAGTTGATTTGTTCTTCCTTGCAAATTATTTTTATTCAAATAGGACACAGCTCCGTTATAATTAAATATTTAAAAAGTCTCTTTTTTCTTATTTCATGGAAATACAATGTCCAATGTGTTCCTCTAATCGTTACCAGGGAAACAGCATGTTAGAAAACCACAGAATCACCAACTGTTAATTTTGAGAATTCGTTCAACACATTAATGGGAAAAAATGGACACTGAGTCGAACACGGAAACAAAAATTATTTTATTTAGTTATTATTATTGATGTGGTCCGAAGAAAATTGTCTATAGTCGACTTAAGAGGCCTCAGTACTTCCCCCACCCTTTAAAAAGGTACAGTACTTAAAAATAACAGCCAAATGACGACTAACAATATTTTGGAAAGCAACCTCAAATATGACTGAAGAATACCTATCGGATGAACTAACCTACAATAACCAATGGGTTTGTTTTGGACGAGAAATTTCAACACAACGGCTATTACGTCGTACTTTACGAGCTTTTCAAATTTCTCGGCTACGTGACGCCGTTTCAGAAATCTTGAATTAGTTCATTTGGTGGTTGTTAATGAGTATTATCGGGGTCGATTTTGGAAATTTCAATATCATACTTCATTTTCCCGGAATTTTCGTTGGGGCGTGACTTCGAAGGTGTCTAAAACAGATCATGGTGGATGAGCGTGGACACCCCTTTGAAGTTTTCGTAACACTTTGACTGCTTCTTTATTTACCACTACCGATAGAAATCGACATCAATTCTTTCTACACCTCTTGCTCTGAGATTCTGAGTGGTGAGGGGAAAAGAAATAATAATAATAAAAAAAATAGTCAGTGGACACTCAACATCACTTCGGTCCTCCCCCTCTCCCAGTACTTGTGGTGCATCCTCTAACTCGCATTCGTACTCTGTAATCCAACACACCCTCTTCAGGGAGAAAATGTGTTTATTTAGATTTTCCACACACGCTGTATATAGTCGCGCCTTTATTCGTATCCGGGTATTAAATTTCCCCAACGCCTTTAGCTATCGACAGCCCCAAACGCCTTTACAACGTTGATCTATCTATGGACATGGAATACACACATTGGAAATAGCGGACAGTGCCCCATAAAAAAAAAAAAAAAAACAACAGCTAAAGTTTTTTTAAAACTTTTTCTTCGACAGTATAGTTTTGAGATGTTCTCAATGCCCTAAACGTGTACAGAACTGAAAAAAACAAATCTTGCCACTTACACATTATAAGGTCAGTAGGGTCAAGCACAAAATGCATACCAATTATTCAGAAAGGTGACGTTGCTTTATAACCTAGCCTGTTTTATGAGCTGATGCGGTTGAAGTTAGGGAAAGAAAACACAATAAGGAACGGTTAGTAGTAAAGCGACGTTTGCAAATTCGAAAAGAAATCCTCTGGCGATATTTACGTACAGAATAATAATTACATTTGTTTTTTAGTTTAAAAAAACCGCAAGAGACAAGAGGAAAACATGTTCGATTCTGTTTTGTTTCTTCACGACACAAACAGAATATAAAAAGGGACATAAATAAGTGTCCTCAGTTCATAAGTTCGTTCATGATTGCAGCATGGGTCAGTAATTCCAGTGAAATGGAAGTTTAGAAGTTATAAATCTATGTTTTGTATGTGGGACAGTTTTATGGCTGAGTTCCACATATCATTTTTACTACTTATTTAGTCCCTCTTTCCGTATCTCAAATTTCTCAGAGTTAACGAAAAAAAGGACAACATTTATTATGCTTACTGAGCTGCCGTAATTTGTAGATTCTTGGCTTCTTATTTGGAAGGTCCTGTATTCGAATCCAACGGGCGACCATCTTCAGTCAGACCATGCTATGCTATTGGCAGGACGGTATCTTCAAATTGTGCCCAGACTTGCCACAAACTCTTCCCTCCTCTGTCCTGACCTGAACTAAAGGTCATACATACAATTCAGTTTAGTTTGTAGGGTATGACTGCTTACTTCGTCACCTTCTAGGTTGATCTAGACGTTGTGATCAATTGCTGTACGCATAGTCTGTTTTTAGAAAGAAGTCCTCTGAGTCTACATACTTGACTGTCTTCATGTTGCACAACCTCTGCAACAACCAACTATTTGCCCTTTCAGTTATCATGCGGTAATGAACGTAGACCTAAAAACAATAGTCTTGTAAAGTTTGAAATATAACTCAAAATATCAACGGTGTCGAGGTAGCTACGTGGAAAAGAGACTATGAAGAGCTCATGGTAAGTTTAACAACTGTGTGTAAAACATGGTCAAAGGTAGCATGGACGGGGGAAGAAAACAAACATACCAAAAAAAAATGATCGGATTTAAATGAACAGAAACAAAACGCGACGCGAAAAAGACAACGCTTCGAACAAGAGATGCGTAAAATAAAATAAAATAGCTTGTAGACACACTGTCTCTTTCTAACCAGAATATTTGTCAGCCTGCAAGATGCTGACAGAACAGGAACCACCATGTCCATATGTGGTTTTTGTTTTACACTGCTAGGCAGTTTTTTTTTTTTAAGAGAACTTAAGTATGAATGCAGTAGCAGTAGAACAGCTGGGATGATTGAAGAAAGAAGTTTGGAGACAGTGAAGCAAATTGCGTTTTGGTAGCGAAATTGCGGAGACAGCAATGTAACTTAAATCGCATGTTAATATTTTTGTTTTTCAGCAAGTGTGTTGGAAACAAGAGACTCATATGCAGTTTCTTATGCACTCTAATACTTGCATATGTTTATCAAAGTTCCTTTTTTCTCTCTCTCTTCCACAGATGCCGCAGACAGTACCATCTGCAGGATTCAGCCCTCAGACAGACTACAGTTCCTTCGCAGATAGTTTTGATTTGTCCTTGTTGCCAGACAGTGAAGTACCGTCACCATCAAATGTACAGATGGCGCTTTATGACACGAGTTCACCTCCGATGTTCCATTCATCACCACCTCATGATAGTCCTTACTATGATACTTATTATGACTTGAAAGCAACAGCCACCACGATCAATCAAAATTCAGCAACAGCTTCACCTTATGGTAAATCGCCATCGTCAGTTACCACCTCTCCAAACCCTACTCTTAGCATCACACCACCGACAACTATCAAGGAAGAACATTCATTGATCAACAGGCAATGCCTTGGTTACCAAACTCCATCACCTTCTAGTTTATCTGTATCATCACCAGGCTCAGCATACCAATGTCCATCACCACTTTTTCAAGTCAAACAAGAGAAGCACTACGAGAAGACGGTAAATCTTCACGAAATTCTCCAGGAATCACGGTTTTTGCAAGAGACTGTCAAAAGAGAACACACAAACTCCAGTAGTCCTGTCGAACAACAAGGTAATCCTCTGGTATGTGGAACAACCACTACGCCTACTATCCAACACAGTCATCATCAACAGCAACAACAGGCGCAGCAGCAGCATCAACAACACCAAACAGCAGCAGCACAGCAAGTCGACAGGAAACCATGCACCGTTGGTAACTCTAATGTGAGTAATAACAAAACGAAAGATCACCAACTTTTGAGGGAAGTTCTCAGTGACACAAGTTTTCGAGAGAAGTACAATTTGAAGCCGTTCAACTTTGACATCACGACTGGTTTCGTGACCCCTTGCATTAAGGATGAAGAGGTGGACCAAGACGCTTTGAGTTCTTGTCAAGAATTGACGAGGGAGAAGATCGAACCTGTTCTTTCGCTTGCCATCGAACACATGAGGAAGGAAGTGGACAGCACGTGCAATGTCCTAGGCATCTCACCTGGTGAGTACCATTTTTTTCTACCTGTGTTCTATGAGTTCAGTAGTTGTGAGCTATAGTGTAAATGGCGCCCGAAGTAGGGACTTTTTGTATCGGTTCAAGGAGAAGATAGCGATTTTACTTCTTTCTGTACCCGCCTGATAAATTCCATTGGGTGACATTTCATATATTAATTTGTAATTTGATCGGATAACCTTGCTAGTATAAAACCAATATCAGGTTAGTTCTTCCCAGTCCGCTTACAATCGCAGTAAGTCACTGATGCATTTTATGTGCAAGCAATGCGGTAGTATATCCTACAGACTCCGACCACGTACGAAGTGCTTAGATTCTACTCTAACTTGCTTATAGATAAACGCAGAGAGCGCCTGCACTGTTTCTTCTAAATGTTACTACATAGTTCGTGACTCTTTTTATATTCTCTCATCTTCTTAAACTCAAAGCTTCCTTCGAGTCTCCGCAAATATTATTTCTCCTTGCGCATTTAAAACACTATTCAGGTTATGTTCATTTTCCTATAAACGTAAATTCAAGTGAAGTAACAATGCGCTACATATTGAAATATTATTCCGTACTGAATTGTTTTAATTATTATCAAAGGCTTTCGAAAAATCTAGATGGAATGTTCCACTGCTGATTAACATATAATTGTGTGAAAGTTGCTACGGTACTTTAATCAGTAGATCGTTTTTGACTCTTTTTTACAACAGAAGTAATGTATAACAGTTGGTAATTTTCCCCCCTCCAATTTTTCACATAGCTTCTAGATCGTAATTACAAATTAAAAGTGAATTGTAAGTTGTAGAACTTGATGACGTCAGCTATCAGTTATTCCCCACAACAGGTTAAAAGAAAGGACTACAATTATTTTCTTTTGTACATACAATTACGACTTCAAGTAATAATTGGATTAGAAATTACTACGCTGGATACACTTACGCAAAAATGTGTTTTTTTTGTGAAGTTTTTTTTTTTTGTATAGGTGATCGTGATTCTTGCCTGTCGTGCAGAGCAGCCATCCTCTGGGTGGGAACGAAGACGTACCACGTAAAGTCTATTCGAAGGAGGGGGAGGAAATTATTTGTAAACTGTATTCCAGAAGGGGGAAGGGGAGTCAAGGTTGTTTGGTAATTGTCTTGAAAACTCGCCCGACCATGCGCACCTGTGCATCACACTGGAACGCATAAAAAAAAAATCTTGTTGAGATTTCGACTAAAGTAACAACTTAAACGGACAACAACAACAACGTAAATTTCAGGTTGCCAAACCAGTGGATATTTTTTTTCTTTACTTTTTCAGTTGTTTAACAACTTTTTTGTTAAATGTAGTTACTTCAAACATCTGAAACAACATAATAAGCATTACTAGGCTTAAACATCTTTCGTATACATTTTTGTGGTTGTGGAAGGTCCTCATTTTGTGTGCCCGAAAGGAAGGGGGGGGGGGGGGTACGCATAGCTCTTATTACAGAAAGATAGACACTGTCAGTATCTACTAATTGTGGGAAATACATTCAGCTATATTGATGCTTAGGGTTTGTGTTCTTCATGTCTTTTGGTGAATATATAAATGTTTTATGTTAATTGGAATTGGGAGTTTCTCTCAGGTACTTCAAGGCGAATACCGGAACGGCACTAAGACTAAGACCCTGTCGCTTTTCCCATTCCTTTCGCGGGATGATATTCGCCTTATATCTTGATACAGATCGTATTTGTATGATACACTTCACATTTCATGTTACATTTATAATCCTATATTGAGAGATATTGTTTTAGTGACCATTGTAAGGAATGGACTGCGAGTTGGAAACCATTTATTTCGGAAACAAACCGATGTTCTAAGAATTCGTCTGCCAAGTGGGTTCCACACCTGTTTCAATATCTATGTATGTGCTTATTAGTGAAAGGAGAGGGGTCAAAAGCCTTCAGAAGTGTGTTAACGACAAGAGCTTTTTGATTTTATAGTAAATTTTTAGTGTCAGCTGAAAAAGACAGTTAAATAAAATTATGCCGTAGAGACTTAGTCAACATTAATTTCCAATACTGGTCATTAACAGCATAGTACAACTTTATTAAACCAGTGATTAAATTTTTTTTAGTGTCCACGTAAAGCAACGGTAACCGGTTGTAATAGCTTTCCGTACTTGTTTGTTAGTGTTGACCAGTAGTTTTTTTTTAAACTTTTTTTTCAGCTTTTTATTTAAGTTTTCATATTGCCTAATATTTCTCCTTTTAAACGTTACATTGCTTTTTGTATGTGCACGTGTGTGTGTGGTTTAAATGTGTGTCGATTGGGCAATTTCGTGTGATGTCATTAGTTAGATTGTACTTATGTTAATAGCACCAAGCCTCCGGCCTAAATCTGTTGCTTTTTTTTTCAGTGAGATTATTATTTTGGGCAAAATAGTATTATATTTAAAAGAAAATACCGAGCCTCTGTAGCTCAGTGATACAGCGTTAGGAGGTCGTGGGTTCGTCCTGACTGATGTTTTTCCTCAGTCACACCAGGCAAATGCTGGGATGGCACCTTCAACATAGTCTCTGGCTAACACCTTCCCACATCCTTTCCTCTCCCCTATCCCGGCCTGAACCTTAGCCTGAGCCTAAAGGCCATAAATAAAATTAAAAAGGTATTATATTTATAATTGTATATGATAAGGTACATTGACAAAAGTACCTTGCCGTCGAATTACGTAGTAGGTGTAATTTTACAAAAGCAGTTACCAATTGAAGGAAACTTACAGAGGATGGCCTAGGAATACTCCTTTAATTTTAACTTTTTTGGGTGTGAGTTGGAAACCATGAATTTTGTATCAAAATATACATTTTACTACTGTATTAGATTTTGCTGTTTGAAGAATAAAAGATAACTGGGCTTTGAACACAGACGGAAATACCAAGTTTTAGAAATAATTCCTCCAGTCCCCCTATTAGGCCGGGAATACTCACTTCCCCATAATTTCCGAGAACACTCTTCTCATGCAACGTTAAAACTTCTATACGGTTTAAAATCTTTTACACTCCCTTAAGTTTATCCTTCTCCCCCCCCCCCCCCCCGGTAACTGAAAATTTTAGCAGACGTCCCGGGTTTCGACTCGGGAGTTGCTGTTTGCAACATAATGTATAATATCAGGTTTGTTAAAACCGATTGCTATTTTTTTAAAAAAACCTAGGAAAATCTTCCCTAATAGAAAAGTAGAAATTATTGTAAAAATATCGATTCGGGAAATTCTTAAATTGGAACACTTAAAATATAAACATGGAAGTCGTGGTTAGTTTATCGCGTTGAGAAACTTCATCTACAGGGAAATACGTTTGGCAACGCTTGTCGGCTCGAGTTCGCGCTTGATTCACTTATCCCTACCCGTCAAGCGTGCCGCGTTTCTTCGGTGACTTTAGATCACACGTTAAGTTCTAATTTTAAAATATTTTAATTCACATATTTGAACACCAGCACATGTTGGGACGTATTGGGAAGAACCAAGTTTTTGTTAGTATGTGCAAAAATTCATGAAAAGAAATACAAAAATATTTTTCACCAATAAACCGTGAGAGGCACTAAGTCATGGGAAAGCCACGGACCGTCTGGCGCGCGGGAAGAAGTGAGTCAAGCGTGAGCTCGGCCGATAAGTGCTGCGTTGCGTTGCCAAACGCATTCCCTGTATAAACAAAGTGCTCACTCGGAATGCACAATGTCGTAGTGTCAATTAGGACCCCCTAAATTTTGGTTAACTTCCTTTTATTAAACTGGGTTAATTTCATCTGGTACAGTAACATGACGTGGGATGGTAAAAGTTCGAAAAATGTAAATAAAATAAAATACTTTGAGAGTACAGCGAACTTTTTTTAATATATCAGCGAACAGCAAATGAAAATCTACTTGTGACTAAGACGTTAGTACATGTTTGTTAAGAGTTCTACTTAATTGTTGAACTGTTTTAGCCTTTTTTCGTATATAAATACTTCAGTTTACTTGATTCGTTAATGCTTTAATCCAAACACTGTCTGCAATGTAAAGACTCTTTACGTGACAAACACATAGTACACGTCTTAAGTGTGTAGTTTTGCCGCATTTTTAAAAGTAGGACACAACTTGAAGCTAAATATTAACATGCTCTGTTTCCTTCCTCTGTTATTTAAAAAAAAAAGCACTAAATTGCAGATTGCGTGTGTGTATATACGCGACTCCGGGCTCTTTTATGTGCGTGTCTGACATTTGGCACATGTGCTGTTTGTTACCTCATTGAATTCGAAATATGATATTCCCCAAACCATATGGCAAGATTTATAGTTGGGTTTTGGAATTGCATTTTTTTTTTCTCGTGGTTTCGACCGAGGGGCCGTAGATCAGTTGGTAGAGTGTTGGCTTCAAATTCGGGAGTTTTTTTCGGTTCGATACTAGCGATTGGCAATCCTATTTTCCTCTGTTAAACTAGACAGATGCTGGGATGGTAACTTGAACTTAGTTTTCAAAAAAAACTTTGGTAAACTTTATTTTTATATGGGCCAGTTTTAGTAACTTTGGACTTCGGCCCGTCACGATTTGCCTTTAGCTGTTAAGTGTTAAACTCCACACCCATGCCCCTGCCGGGACTCGAACCCGGGACCGTTGAGTCGATAGCCTACCTCCGCAGACCGCTCGACCACCCGGCCGGCAACTTAGTTTTCAACTTCAACCCGACCGACTGACTCCTTACCCTGTCCTGGCCTGAGTCATAGATGCCTGAATACAGGGATTCTGCCAGTATTTTCAGTGTGGGGGGTGTAAGTGGAGTTTTGCACGGTTTCTATCGATTTTTTTTTTACCATAAGCGGGGGTGCTCTCGAATATGCAATGGGTTTCTTTATTATGCATTTGTGTAAAGTGCTCTTACGTCAGGAACTATTTAAAAACAAAATTAATGAAAAAAATCCACTGGGTTTTAAAGCGTTTTTTTTTTCACATGGACCCAACTCGAAAGTGTTTTCGGGCTGGGCTCACCTTGGCAAACTCTGTTTTCCAGGGCTTTAAACAGGCGAGTTTGAGGATTGTACCTCACCAAAGACCCTGGCCACTAACATGCTCATTTATTTCCCTGAAGAGTAGTCGCCGAGAGACGTCATGCCTCAGACGTGGCTGATTTTAGACCTTGCTTATCAGTTCATCCCGAAAATATTAGTATGCACAAACGAGTTCAGTAGTTATTACAGTAATCCACTTTTGTTTGCAGCAGAAAATTATTTGCTAGCAAATTAGGATCATTTTAAGGAAAAAAAAAAAAATATCGTGGAAATAATTTCAGATCTAGCCATGTGTCCAATTTGTCTTGTTTCCATATTTTATCGTGTTTAATTATAGTCTGAAAGAAAAAATGTAGCCCAAGAAAAGGAAGAAAAACGCAAATTACGAAAATAAAACGGTGGGAAGAAAATATATAAGGGAAAAAAAAGAAAAGATGACTTGCTTCCTTTTTATCTATTTTTAGAATATTGTGTTATTTCCAAATAACCTTGATAGAGGACTCTGCTGTAGCATGACAGTGAAACGCAGTGCAATTTACGATGTGACTCTCCTTTTATTAGAAAAGACGCAACATGCATGTTAACATTCACGTACATACATACATATTCGCGTTTATGACTTGCACGCATATCATATATTTTGCTGTTATGTCGTTTTTAGTTCCATATCGTTTCACATCGACAATAGCAAACATAACGCACGGGAACAAAAAATATATATATGATAATTTCCAACTTCCTGTCACAAACCATATGAAACATATGCCATACTCTTTAAAAAAGGTACTTTTCCACTTGGCTTATAAATTGTCATGAATTTGTTCTGGTTAATTTTCACGAAGGTCGTTCCAGCTTGATTGTTATCTAAAGTATATTTGTAAAGAGATTTTTACGCTAATCATTTATGCAACTTTAAACTTGTGGGACTGGGGGCATTCTTTTAAAAATATATAACGTTGTTTATAAATAGTATCCTCGGGGAATGAGTCATTTATCTTTCTGCTTTGTAATGAACGGTTCCCTGGTGCGATTCTTGCTAGGTACACGTTGAATATACAGGTTCGAATAAACTTTTGATTTGCCTTTCTTGGGATGTTCTGCCCATCCGACGTCAAGCAATGACAAACCACCATCGGATTGGTTCACTTTGCTTAGGACGTTTTTTGTATTATACTAAAATCATCATCTTTAAAAGAATGGCTCTTATGTGAGGTTATATGGGTCTTCGTATTCATTGTGAGCTGTGGCTGAAACGCCCTCGTAAGTTTACGGGATGACTTCCCTCAGCGAGCTCTCTTCGGGAACAAGGAACCTAACTAAACAAGCTTTTTAGTCTAGGTACAATCTCGCTTTTCCTACTGTAGCTGAGGAGGATAAACTTGTCAAGATTACCAGTCAGGGTGACCGGTAGCAGGACTGGAGTTGCGAGCCCTCTCCAAACCAGATGCCGGTCCGCAAAGTTGTAGCCACAGCTTGACAGGGTATTAAATCGCGACGGACCGACGTAAGAAAAGGAAAAATAAACGAATCCTACCTTTTTTTTAAAGTTTTTTTGCTGATTGTAATTATATAAGGTATGTGCATTTTAGCTTTGGAAATGCCTATCGTGAAAGATTGAAATACAAGTATTTGATGCGCAGTTGAGTGTAGAAACAAAAAAGCAACGCCAACTTGAGCGCAGAAATCTGTTGTATGATCTGGAATAGCTATTAACTGTAGAAAGTGGGGAAGGGGAGGAGGAATGGCCTTCATCTGTCTAGCTAGATGCTTTTTTTTTTGCTTGTCTCAAGGAAAGCAAGAGAACGAACAGCAGAATGAAGAGCGAGTTATTGGCAGCTAGGCAGCAAATACAGAATAGATTGTATGTGCAAAGTGATGTAACTCACTTGACATTTAGATCAACTAGAAAACAAAATATTTTTTAACGACTTGATGTTATCTGTAACTTTTTTTTAAATTCCAATACAGTACCAACAAAAGTATGAATTCGGAATAATTTTACTAGTTGTAAATCTACTATTTGAACGATCTCTTTACTTCTAATCATGATTTGCACACTTCCTTGTACAGTCAGAGCGAAAAGTTTGTACGCAGTCGTAAAAATGTCTTCTCTGAATAAATTTGAAATGGATATACCGATTTGATTACGGTTTCCTGTAATTTAAGGAGAACACGATTTTCAGTCATCTACAGAAAACTACTTCAGATCGGTCAGCCCATTCCAAAGTTATTTGGAGAAGAAATGTTACGATTGGGTACAAAATTTTGGCGCAGACTGTACATTTTTTATAGTTTTGAAGCCTTGAGGGAAAATATATATGAAGATTTACTTTGTGAACACATTACTTACATTTATCGCAGTGGCGACTCGTGGGTTTTTAAAAAAAACAAGTGCAGTGTAACCAAAACACACCCTTTTAAAGTCGGTTTTTTTTAACCACTATCAAGAATTTCCGACCGTAGCTGGATTGCCCATAATCTCACTTTTCGATATTACGCAATTCTGAATATCGTACAGGATGAATTTCAAATATTTTGAACCGTGGTTGTCTGCGTCAACAAGTTTTCCCTTGGTTTGAGTGAGATAAGGCAACAAGTTGCTCCTGGCAAGTTGCTACGTACTGATTGGCTGAGCACAAAGCTATCGAAATTTCAGAGAACATATGCACACAAGCTATATTATAATTTATAGTGGTTTTAGTGGAGTGCACCCTACCGGTTGTAGATCTTGTTGCTTACTACACATAAATGCGTCTTTGGTTTTCAGCTATTGAAATTTCGTTGTGCGTTTATTAAAGCGTCAGTTTGCTTAAAATATTTTCTTTATATAGTACCAAGCTACTTTTGATATCTCGTAAGATCAAAGATAGTTTTGTACTTATCCTTTTTTATGGAGTAAATACTTATTATGTTAGTCGCATCCAAAAGTTTTTTTTTGTTTTTTTTTGCGTTCTTCATTTCAAGCTGTCGTGATTTCGTGTTGATTTTCTGTAAGCAATATTTTATACAATACAGCGGCATTTGTTTTACCAAAGATGTCATTTTATATATATATTTGTACTTTCTTAAAAAGAGCTTTTTAGTTACAGTTACAACTCCGTTTAAAAACTTTCTCCATTGTTTGTATGATGACGATGCCAGGGACTCATTGTTGTAATTCATTATGTTTTTCGTCTGTGACATGTGTTTAATTGTGGCGGCATATGTTTGTAGGATTTTTTTTTTTGGTATATATTTTAGTGACCAAATTACTTCGCTCATTAATAACTGTGGATGTGTGCTACAGCTCTCCCGCACATGTGTTATTCCACTTTTGCGTACTAGTGTGCAAAAATGCAGAAAAATCTTCTTTAATCTAAATAGTTTTATTTATTTATTAAGATTCAGATACAGCTGGAATTGCCAGTTTACACTGGAACTAAATAACATTGCAAAAACTAAATAACATTAAATTAAATTATAAAACGACAGATACCTCAGAAAGAAAAAACACACACACACGTGACTATTATAATACACAAGAGGAACAACTCAGATGTTATTTAGCGCTCGACGGAAAGTGTTTTCAGATCCGAAAATATCAATGTTTGAATCAAGATTATTGTACATAATTACTAGTCTATGGAATAAGGAGCGCTGCAGTATACTTAGCCTAGGCGTGGTACAATGAAGGAGGTTATTATTTCTTGTTATTCGCAAGGGAACACGGAAGTAAAATTTAGATATCAACTCTCCAGTTCTAAGATTCCCATTAAGTATTTTGTATAAGTACGTCAAATCTGCCAGCTTGCGACGAGAAGAGGGAACGTGGAGACCAAGAACGGATAATAACTCAGGCTTGCTTAAGCTACGTACTGATGGTATTCTTCTTTTGACTATAGCAAGAAAAAAGTTCAGAACAGAATCAATATGAAAAAGATTTGAAAATACTAGCCATATTCAATTTTAGGGGAGATGAAGGTTTTGTAGAACATACTCAATGAATGAAGGTCCTTAATTTCTGTAAATCTATAGAGAAGACCAAGTAAGCGCATAGAGCTGTTAGTTCACGTGATCAGCAAACAGAAGTTTTTCGTTAAATACCACTCCAAGGTCCTTTTGAGAAGAAACTTTAGCGATAGGATTAACTCCAATGAAATAGGCAAATGGGATTTGATTCTTCTTTAAAGAAATAGTAAGAGAAGAAGATTTTGAGGGATTTATTTTCAAGTCTTTCCTTTTTTATGAAGATAAAAAAGTTCAGTGGTGGAGTAATGTTATTTTATGACGTATTTCCTTAATCCTCGTTGTAAAGAACACGAACTGAGCGAGTTAGTCTGTTCGTGGAGCAGAATTATGATTGAAAATTAAGTAGCAATAAATACAGTTCAAGCCATGAATATTTCGAGGTTCATATCAGGCACTGGAGCAGACATGCCTAGTATTTGCCGTATAATCGCGAGATTGTGGGCTTAAATCGGGAGATCTCGGCTGCCAGTCTCCATAGGATACGAAACTACGTTCCGTGATGAATAAACATTGAAAGTACTTGAAACGTGAAGAAAAAGAAGAACGGAAGAAAAGGTCGGCTGGGTGACGAAAATACGTAACGAACTTCTAAAGAGAGAGATGAACAATAATCGATACCATGAAGAATAGAAAAAGAAAATGGTTAGGACATCATTAAACATATGAATTGCATAATGATCGATGCAGTTCAAGGAAAGAGGAAGAAGGCAGATACAGCTTTTTGAAGATAACTCATACGCTAAGACAAAGAGCAAAGCGCCACTTTCGTCAGAGCGCTACTGATAATGATGATGATTAAGACCGTAGCCGGATCCCCTCCGGAATTCCGATTTCTATGTAAAATTTGTATAAATTTAGGCTTAGTTATTTATATATGTACCAACCCTGAATCTTCTCCGAAATGGAAATTCTGTATATGCTACGTCTTGATAATGACGATGGGTAAATATTTCAAAAGAATTTATAGTCTTCCAAAGAGGTAAGGATAATGCAAATCCATTCGGAAGAGTGGATAGGACGGGGTGTGAAATAAAAGAAAAAGGAGTTGAATATCGTAAGGCATCAAGAGACGGCCTTCAGGCTTTTAGATAACACGTACAGAGCACGTGATGCGAATGCCTTTGTCGAAGCATCACAAGAATATACCAGAAGATAAACTGTAGCTCGAAAGAGTGCAAAGTTCAAACATTTTTTCTTTTTTTATAAAAAAAAATAATCTATCAAATCAAGCACGTAGCTTAACCACGAGACACTGCATTTTGTGGAACATTGTATAAAACTATGGGGGTTCGAACCACGCTTGGGTTGGAAACCAAGAAAAAGTATGGCGACAGAACACGTTGCAACGACACCATTTTATCGTTCTTCCACAACAGGTCTGCAGACAGGAAGATGTGAGGGGAACCGCCCCTCATAAAATTTTCTTGGCCCTACGAAAAATTCTATTTTTTGATATAGGAAGTATAGATGATACCAATGCCAATTTTGTGTTTATAGTTTCTGACATGCGGTGCGCGGTAGATGATTTACAGGACTTGGCTAACCCTGGCCACGTAACGTATATTGTCTACGATGTAAGTTAATTCATCATCTTCAAAGTAATGCGAAATAGAAAAAAGAATCATAAAGTATGCACTTATAATCAAAGAAGAAGAAAAATTCGATATGCTAAAGAAGGTACAGCAACATTATTATGTGGTGTACATGTCATACTTACGCTCCACCTGCAATGGCGCCGCAATTTCAGGGTTAAGCTGTGGATGTCCTTCAAACTTGGGTGTGGTTCGATCGGTGGAATGTAGATCGAACGATCTGGCAACTGTAGTAGAATAGTAAATCAGGCATGAGTTTAAACATGTGTATGGATTTGTATATTCACACAAAATCCATTCCATGAAGCACATATCTTTAAAAGCTGACAGAAGAAAATTGCTTACCACAGGAAGATGAAACAAACAATAAGTTTTTCTGAATGTTTAGAATTATTGAAATTTAGCTAAAATAAACGGAGAGAGAGAAGGACAAATCTGTAATGTGTTATAAAGACTTCCCGTGCTTTGTCGTTTTAAGAATTCTGTACAGGCTCTGAAAAACGCGTCTCAAAGCTTGAACATAGTTGCCGAGTCGTCGACTTATACAAATTCCAGTGGGTGAATCTCTGACCATTTTTTTTATTTACTTTCCGAAATGTACTAAATTATTTAATTCATGTTTTATTTGTTATACAACTAACAAGAACTCGAAGGGTGGATGATGGATGGTGAAGGTATCCATATCTGCCGTCAAAACAGTGCCATAGGTTGTTGAAACAGCTTTATATGCATAGAATTTATCCTCTGTCATCCTCGTAAAACAGAATTATGGGGAAAAAAAAAACTTAATCATATTTAAACGACATTTAGTATCTTACTTTCAAATAGAGCATTGAAAAGAATTAACGCAAATTAAATTAGAGATAGAGGTTTAGTTGATAAGAAAAAATGTTCCGATAGTCACCAAGGATTTCACAATAACGTGGACTTTATAGGCGCGTTTACTTTACCGGTAGCGGGTTATCGTCTTCCAGATAGTAAGCAGGTTATTATTTATGGCTCTAGGTTTAACATTTTTTGCAAATCTGGCCTCACAATTTCAAAAAGCTACGGTAATTGGCCAAAATTAATCCCTGATTAGGGGTGAGAAAATTCAATTAACTGTTTCGTAATCGTTTCTAGTGTTTGATTCATCGGAGCCAACCGCGTAGTGTGTGGTCTATGGCGTGAGGTCAGCGTCTTCAAGGTCCTAGGCTCGAATCCCGACTTGAGTCGATTTTTTTAAATGGCATCGTGACAGGCCTATCTTAACTAAAATGGTCCAAAAAAAATGCAAAGTTTACAAGTTCTTGATTCATCGGAGTATTCTTTGTTGGTATTTTATTTTGTGACTACGTTTATTGTGGCTTCACTCATGAACTTTTTATTGCTTCCTTTTGGTAAACTATATTTTGTATGGGCCATTCTAGTAACTTTTGACTTCAGCCTGTCACGTTCTAGTTAAAATCCACAATTTCAAACATCCATGTCCCAGCCGGAATTCGGACCCGGGACGTTCGAGACGCTGGCTTAGCGCCCTAACCCACACGGCTACCAGGTCGGCTTGTGGCTTTCCTGTCCGATTTGTTAAGCTTCATATGCAATATATTTAACATTTTGATATACTACTCAAAGCCAGTTCTGTTACAGCGAGTTCATTCGGCTCATAACGAGCGAATTCTCCACCCATTGCATTGGCTGGTTGAAACAGTTTGAAGTATAAGAAATGGCGATAGAATAAAAAAGATGCAACCGAAACCAACCGCAGTGCATGTTAATGTATCATCACCATATTTGGTGCTTGTAAATGTAACATGTCTTTTGTGAGTATGAGGCGTGGTTTGGTTTTCAGAGCTGAAGATGCCTCATTCGTTGTAAAAGATAGTAACTTAGCAATGGTTACCATGCTGTTTGTTGTAGCGTACCTTAAGAAGAGCACCTCTACCACGTAGGTGTTTTTTTTTTTCTTCAAAAAGATGACCTTGCAAGCTTTTAGGCATGCAGACAGTAAAGAATTTTCAAGGAGATGATACGGATTGTGGATTCACGGCGGAGATTTGGCTCACTGAGAAATTTTCCATACTTTGATGACATAAAAGGTGTGTTTACTTCCGACTACCTACTTAACACAAGTAAACGACAACATGATTGATGTGCTATTGTATATGTGCAGCAATAGTCACATACTCGTCTGTCGTCAAGGAAGGTCTAAGCTAATTAATATAAGATGGAAAAAAAAATAATGCTTTTGTTGGCAGTGTTATGAGCCATGCTTTTATGATTTTTTTTTTTTAAGATATTTTATGTGCTACGCTTGTATACGCAGACACAAAACACACGCACATACATGTTCTAAATATGTTATACTTATTTATGGGATCACTTGGCCTTTGTTAATTGTTAAACTGGAGGAATGGGTTTTCCCCACTCGTTACGTTTCTTACTTGTTTGTTCAGGCTATAGGGAGGTCGGGCATTTCAAGGTGACTTGTTTGGAAGACCCGTCGCACAGAATTTTCATTTCTTCTTCTTTCTTGTACCATGTAAAATAAGTTCTCACTACTAAATTCAAATGCTGGAATTTCACCCGTTTCCTTTCTTTGTGCCAATTAATACTTTTTTCTTGAATCTTGTATTTCCGGTCATAGTGATAAAATCGTCTCTAGTCTTGGTACGGAGTTTTCCGTGAACCATGGAAAAATATTATTTGTTTATAGCTAAGAGAGCATGTGAATAATTTTAATATGCATACAGAATGAAGAAACTGAACAGTTTTAGCTTTGATAAATCTGGGTTAAATAAAAATAAAAAAGAGAGAAAATATTTCGGAAAATCTTAGGTAGTACTTGACTTAGCTGCCAGCCACACATAAAAATTGTGTCCCTTTGAAACCTTGGCTTCGTTTTAACTGGAAGAATCACATTTCAGTACAAGCTGACATAGAACTAAAGAAGTACCAGGCTTTAGTTTACTAGCTGTGTACTGAAATATTACTCTTCCTATGTTGTTTACGTGGAAACGAAGCCTGTAACTTCAATTTTCGTGTGTTGTTTACGCGAAAAACAAAGCTATAGGTTGATTCTTGCAGTGTTCAAATCTAAATTTACGTGGCGAATACCAAATTGTAAACTCACCTCCAACTTACCACTGCATCCTCGCTGTCACCGAATCGGACAACAATATGACATTTGCAATTACTACAAATTTCGCCAATTTATATGTTGGTTTCATCAGGTGTGAAGCTAGGGTAAAATTTAGAGGGATTGATAAAGCCGTCCGAAAAGTTGGTCTTTGTCCGAGCTCTACTATTCGGGCAGCTTCATTAATTCCTCTTGATCTTTACCTTCACACCTGATGAAGCCAATATATGAATTGGCGAAACTTGTAGTAATTACAATCGTCATATTGTTGTACGATTCGGTAACAGTGAGGATGCAGTGGTATGTTGGAGGTAAGTCTTGCAGTTTTTTGTACGGTAAAACGAAGTTACAAGTAATAGCTTGCTTGACTTTGTGTTCTTTACGTGAAAACGAAGATGAAGTTCGAGTCTCTAGTGTTTTTTACGTGAAAACTAAGCTATAGACTGGCTGTTCCCTGTGCTTTCTACGTGAAAACGAAGCAATAGATTCACTCTTCCCTGTGTTTTTTACATTAAAACGAAGCTATAGCTTGACTCTTCAGTGTTTTTCACGTGAAGACGAAGCTATAGCTTGGCTCTTTCCTGTTTTTTACGTGAAAAACGAAGCTAAAGCTTGACTTCCCGGTATTTTTTACATGAAAATGAAGCTGTATATAGCTTTGAAATACAAAGCTTTTATATGTTAGGTATCCACAATACTGGGTAAAAATAAGTTCCCCTTGTTACCGTAAGTTTACCTTATGTTGGGCTTTCAGGTAATCAAAAATTGATTATGAAATATAACTTGGATATTGTTGTTGGTTTTTTTTAATAGTACTTAATGTGGAGCATGTAACGTACGCACCAAACACATTATATGCCTCAAATATGTACGGTAGTGCTTCGTGAAAACTATTTCAAAATAGCTTTTACGTAACTCAGAGATCACTCCGAATATTATGAACTGTATCTTACAGAAATCTAAAAGAAAACTACCAAAGATATTCGGTTTCCAATGTAAAATATCTATATACACCACATGTAGTAACATTTTAGTACAGTAATAGTAATAATAAAGTTAAAGTCATCCTAAAACGTACATTGAAGGACCATTCTTTAATGTTTTCGTGTTTTTTCCTTGTGGTTTTTCCAGATCCCGCGCAGTGGACGATAGATGACGTAAAAGCGTGGCTTTTGTGGACTTTGAGGCAGTACAATTTGCCCATGATCTCAATGGAGTACTTCAACATGGATGGAGTTGCTTTGTCATCGCTCACAGAGGAAGACTTTCACCAGAGGGCTCCACAGGTGGGTAACATTTATCTATTCAACATGGTCTTGAACTTTAGAGCAAGGCCTTTTAACTTGCAAACGAAGTAGACCGCTTTCCTTTGATTTTTCTTTTCTTTCTTTCTTAAACACATGAGTAAGCCTTGTTCTTCAGTATAAGCAAAGTGAATAGAACAAATCAAGTAGGCTCTTTCGGTTCCTTAAGTTTAAACATTCTTCGTTTTCATATTAATTAATTAATATTCAGCTGGTTTAACATAATTAAACACATAACACAAAGACAAAAAAGAATACGAAT
Source organism: Lepisma saccharinum (assembly GCA_022664845.1). Lineage (NCBI taxonomy): Eukaryota > Metazoa > Arthropoda > Insecta > Zygentoma > Lepismatidae > Lepisma > Lepisma saccharinum. The sequence goes on from JAGDQP010001609.1 coordinate 70,139, forward strand.
TTGTATGTAAGCTGTGTAGTATATTTAACTGTTAATTGAATCTGTGATATACAAGAAATTTTTGGGAAAAAAAAAAACTTCAACCAAAATGAAGAAACCGTGGAATGTTTTATTATGGGTGATTGTGTCACAACAAACTCTAATTACTTCGAACAATCATATATCTAGGATATTGAGTCTTCAACATTGGGCGGTATCAAACCTGCCAAGAAATGTTACCATTCATATATATTGAAGTAAGTTGATCATGATTAGCGACTTGTAATAGAAATAGCCACGTGAGTCATTGCAATCTAGGACCTATGATTGGAGGCTGATGTATCGTATCACATGAGAGACGTACTGGAAACTAATCAACCACAGAGAGACTTCGGAAATAATATTTCCAGTCCATAGCTAAAAAGTTTTAATATGACCTTTTTTGACAGAATAGTCACCAATCACTAGTTTAGAACTTTCAGGGGTCAAAGTATTCCATTTACTGTATTGCTTTCAAATACAAATATGTTTTGCTTAGTAAATAGACTATGTAGGTATTTTCTTAGTTGATAAGGTAAGTGTTCTGTTTTTAGAAGAAAGGCTTCTTTTTTTCTTTTCTAGTGTGGAGAAATCTTGTATGCTCAACTTGAAATCTGGAAGGCAGCTTGTCTGGAAGAAACTCATCTGGACATGAGTGGACTTCTCCAGTGGAATAACACAAGCAGTCCCAGTGCTGATATTTCCGATGGTAAGCTGAAATATTTTTTGTTATAAAAATTGCTCGTTTTGATCATACCTACTTGCGTAAAAGAAAAAGAATAAAAAACTCATTCAAGGTCGCGTGAAAAGAATTGTGATATTTCCACAATATTTGATACAGTCCAGTGTACTTCGTTGTGTGGGTACTTGTCAAAAACGCATTTACGAGAAAACTGTGAACAGTAGTATGATCTGAAACTGAGTATTTAAGCTTTAACCACCCGACGAAGGTCAAAAAAGTAGTTCGCAAAATATAATGCATGAACTATTCGTAAATCATTTTAAGAAGCATGTGCTGCAATTGGTTTAATTCTCATGTTAAAAAGATATTACTTAAGGGGAAGTCTTACAGCTGAATGGGTTGGCATTTCTCCTATCCTTTAACATGTGTTTCTTATTTTTTAAATATCTTAACAATGGCTGTGCAGAAAATTTTGCAATTTGACAGAGGAGAAGTTTGTGTAATTCCAAACAAAATCGTGGTTCCACATTTTTTGTTACTAAATCCGAAGATAAGATAATCTCATCTCTGCTAAAATCAAATCACCGCTTTTTTTCTTCTCATTAGCTGTAGCAAAAAAATAAAGAAATCAGAACCCCCTCCTCTTCTCTTATTCAATTTCTATTCACTCTGAACTCCGACCCCAAAACGTGATCTTCAGCACAAAAGGGGTTGGCAGGCGTATGAAAATTTTCATACTCTAGATACATACATACGTATATCTACATATGTATACATGTATGATTCAATGATATCGTCTTGTAGAATGCTTCAAAAAAAAATTGGGAGGGTACGGGGTAGCTTATTTATAACACCCACATCCATTCATACGTGTGCGCTCAAAAGCTGGCAAACACGAACGTTTTGTTTTCTACTCTTTTTGTTTTGGGAACTGCTTCTTTCTTCATCACACCAGAAGCATACGTAGCTTGTGGACGCTATGCTAGAAGGCAAGAAAAGGATGAATGTAGTTGTTATTTAGTACTAGTCTTGAAGCTGAGTGAAACTGTCATGGACTCCCCCATTTTATTTCGAGGCATGAAGAAAAGACAATAACAATCAGCATAATGTTGTTTGCTGCTACAACCGATACGTTTATGAAGTCACAAGTAGGAGAGAAAATCAAGCTTGTGTGTGTGTGTGTGTGAAACAATATGAATATTTCAGGAACAAGCGAAAATAAATACGCAATGTTTTTATCCTTCCCAGCGCCCTAAGAAACATAAAGAATAGGACTATCTTCTTACATAACAAGTGTGGAATAAAAGGTAGTAAGTACCATAAAAAAAGGCTCATCCCGGTCTCGGAACTATATATTCTGAATGTGAGACCATTTATGAATTTAAATTTATTTATGGTCTTTAGGCCTCCCTGGCTCAGGCTGCACGATAATGAGGGAGGTAACGACCAGGGCCTTACTAGATGTATCATTCCGGCATTCACTCGGTGAAATAATAGATACCATGGAAAACCTCAGTCAGAATGATTGGTATAATACTAGAAGGGATCTTCCAGAGTTAGATGTACGTGGTGAAAACTGGTTTGATCTTGCCCAAGATACAACCCAATGACAAACGTTTGTTACCGCGGCGATGAACTTGGGAGTTCCATAGCCCATAGAGTGAGTAAGTTAACAGTTTATCAGCATTTTGCTATTTTGCTTTTAGTTTCGAATTTTTAAATACATTTTTGCAGTCATACGGAAACAGTAATAAAGCCTCAAAGCCCGAACAAATTGAGTAAATCACGTTATAGGAAAGCTGGTATGGTCAATCAGAAAATACTCTAACAATAGGATTTTATACTATTCTTGCAATGGGCAACTTGAGCTCAGATCGACAGCTATAATTGTCTAGGCCTGTATCTAAGGAACTATATATATATATGTATATATAAATCACAGCCATATTCAATCCACTAGTGGATGAGGCCTCTCCCCGAAGGGAGAAGTTGGTATACTGCTCCCACGCTGACCAGACGTGTTGGGAAAGGAAAGCCGAAGCTCTCACTGTGATCGTCACTGTCTTTTATTCACAGCAGCTTCCATATATATATATTTTATATATATAAATTCACATCCATATTCAATCCACTAATGGATGAGGCCTCTCACGGAGAGAGGAATTGGTATACTGCTCCCACGATCACCAGACGTGTTGGGAGAGGAGAGCCGAAGCTCTCAACTGTGATCGCCACTGTCTTTTATTCAGAGCATCTCCCCAATTGCATCACGATGCTGGGTGGGCACCGTTCCACACCCTCTCTCTTTGGAAAAAATCCCTTGGTAGAGCCGGAAATCGAATGCGGGATCATAGATCAGTCAGCGACGGTAACCACTAGATATATCCTCTCTCTCTCTCTCTCTCTCTCTCTATATATATATATATATATATATATATATAAATCACAGCCATATATGTGTGTGTGTGTCAGGAGTTGTTACTTAATAAGATCTGGAGATATATATGTAAAAAAATAACGTACGACAAAATTTGACAGATCGATCCTAAACAGTGAATTGGTCAGTTCTTTCATAGTTAGCCACAAAACATTGATAAAAGCACGCATTTTCTCTCTCTCTCTCTCTCTCTCACACACACACACACACACACGCACACACATAAATGTTCTGAGCGAAAACGCAGCACAGAAAATAAAAGGATTGGAACTATAAAAATATATGTGAAAGAAATATAAATATTCGTAAAGCATGACAGTTGGAAAAAAAAACAGCAGAATCCCGCGGGCTCCGCCCGTAATATTTAAAAATGGTTGGTAGCACTGAAAACTGGTACTGCCAGAGAGTGAGAACTTGCACAGTATTTTTTCTATGGTGTCCAAAAAATGCTCATGCCAACTTTCGTGCAGATTCAGCCAATTGTATAAGAGCAATTTAAAAAATTGAAGTTTAAAGTAGGTTTGCAATATTCACAAGTGAGGTGCTTGGGTACAGGAAATAATCACAGTACGTTTCGATTGTGTCGAATATGTATACCCAAAGCTTGGTGCGGATATGTCAAACTGATTGGACTAAGTAAATATTTAATTTTTAAAATTGGTTGTCAACAGTGTCAACTGTGAGACCTGAAGTACCTCTATGACGGGTCCCAGTATTTAAATACAAAGTTTGGTCCTAATACGTTCAACGATGTGGAAGCAATTTAAAAAGTCTGACATTGTTTGGCAACATTGACAACTGCGGCGTCGGAAGTACCCACAGAACTAATTCACATGTCAAATTTGGTGTAGTCTAAATCAATGCATAACTGATACATACGTGGTAATATCAAGGTAGTAAGGATCGTCCAGTTATAAGGAAGGCAACACAGCACTCTTTGTTCCTGTTCACGGTTGTTCATGTATGTTTTTTGTGAAAATATCAAATATTCTTATTTAAAATAAGCTTCAGTAACTTTCTGGAAATAATATATTTGCACGTAATGACGTATATGAACACAACCCTAGCATTTAGGGAACCTAGCAGAAAAAAGTTTTCTTGTCTTACTGTGCCTATTTGATGTAAGGTAGGCATGATTTGCATTTTTCATCATGTTTAAACAATTACCATACTCCTATTGCAGTCTCACTACGCACGCAAGTATCGAATCGCGAAGATTAGCAAGGGCGCAAACTATGTTACCCGCAGTTGAAATTATAGTCGAGGGTGAGGGGACGATTTTTATCCCTCCCTCGGACATGGCTTTAGACTTACGTATGTGAAAGTGCTGTAGATAAACAAACTAATATTTCCTCATCCCCTTGTTTCATGTACTCATCAATATTTTTATAAATCAAGTTCTCTCTCTTTTCTTCTTCCCCCCCTCTCTCCCTTCCCAAGTGTGTGTGTGTCTGTCATTCAGTTTGAAGATGATACTCTTTGAGATGATCGTATAAAATCTGAACTGAATTGAATTTATGACCTTTTAGAATCTTGGGCTTGCGCTCAGGCCGGGATGCGGTAGGTAAAGGATAGAGAAGATATCGACTAGGTCCCTCCCTTAGGTATCATCCTGGCATTCACCTGGTGAAACTGAGGAAAACCCTGGAAAACCTCAGTTAGGATGGTCGGCCGTGGGTATCGAAGTCGAATTACGTACGTACTCATTGGTAATCCAATGTCTGCGACGTTACCGCGTGGACTACGGGGGCTGGGTATATAGAATAAAATTAGTATATAAAATTAGAAATAATATTAAAAGCCCCCGAGCTGCTGCTGACTGACAGTCAGGACAGCACTAAAGCTCTGGATGCAGAGAAACAGAAAATAGCGTTCTAAGTGAAAGTGTGTGTGAAGAAGATTAGTGAAATAGTGTCTGGAATAGTGCTAAGTGCTGTTTGGTGCAACGATATGGAGAGGAGAAGAGCAGGAGCTCCTGGAATCAGACCCGATCGCCAGAACTGAAGGAGAGATCCCCCTGCCCAGGGGCCTGAATCAACTCTACCAATCAACACCATCGCCCGAAGATGTATGAATGAATGTATGAATGTGCTGTAATTGTATGTGATTGTCAAAGTGTCTTGTAAATAAAAATTAGTAGAATATCAGGAAATAATAATAATATGTTTTTGAGGGGATGATTGTTATGATTGCTATTAGTTTTCTTTATTGATAGGAATCTGATCGGGAATAGAGATAGTATTATATAGTAATATTGGGAATAGATATACATTGGAGGATTTTGAATAAGTTATAACAACTCTATAGGTAAATAAATACACAAACTAAGAATTCATAATTAATAAAGAATAAGTAATGAAAAGAATAATAATGAGAATGATTGAGTGTGAATGGAAATTTAAATAAAAGAGAAGCTACAAGTAAATAAGTATATTTAAAGAATCTAATTAATTAATTAAATAAATAATAATAATAATAAATACATAAATAAATAAAAGAATAAGCTAAGCTGTAAATTGTAATACTTAAGTCTCTCTAATGTAAACAATATATATGGAAAGAAAAAATAAAATAAAATTAATTCCCCCCAATCGCGGAAATAGGGCCCAGGATTGTCCGCCGGGAACTGGGCTATTAGAAATATCCCCTATAGCCCTCCCAACAACATCAACTTTGAGTAAACAGGTCCTATCGATTCCGTGCCTCGATGCCGAGCAGGGATCTAGGCGGGCAGACGAAACGGGGGATGGCCTACCCCAACTTTGTGGAGACTCCGATTTCGATTCGTTGTACCCCTCAGGTACTCAAAACAAAGTTGTGTCAAGAAGACAAAGAGGTAGGGGTGGCTAGGAGGGTCTCAAAGTAAAAATAAATATAAAATAAGAAATGAATGAATTTGTGCCTTTAGGCAACCATGGCTCAGGTGGATGATGATGGGATGAATTGGTGGAATGAAGAAAGTGGGAGGAAACGGGAGAACCCCGAGAAAACCCACGCACACGGTGTTTGTCCACCACAAAGCCCACATGGCATGAACAGGGATCGATCCGACGACCCCTAGCACCAGGGATGAGCGCTCTACCAAAGTCCGCTCATTATCTTCATTTGGCGCCTTTCGGCCCGGCCTTCACGGTACGTGGCTCCTTTGTTCCCCTACTTGCGGTTCTGGTCTGATTGACAACAGATATCGTAAATAGTCTAATATTCAGAAATTTATTGTGTATTGAACGAACTCCAGATACAGCACACACAAGGGACGCGAAGGGAAGGATTTGGCAAGGAATAATCAGCCCTGGCCTTATTCAAGAAATTACCGGTACTGAGCTGGCGTGACCAAAGGAAACTACGAAAAAATCTCAGTAAGGATGGGCGGTTTCTGGTTTCGAATTCTCAACCTTCTGAATGCGACTCCAACGCTCTACCAACTGAGCTACGGTGCCAAATAGTTTTGGATCCGTGCGGAACTCGGTGTTGCTGCCCGCTGCATTTTCTAAGTTTATAAGCAGAACGAGATCTTTTCTTCGGAAGCTGCGAAGGATAAACTTGGCGTCTTTTTTTTTTTCCTTCTGGAATATTCATATTGTTTCACACAGACTTAGCTCAGATTTAGGATTCACCTATACACGAGTAGTACTAAATAACAACTACCGCCGTTCTTTCTGTTGGCTTCTAGTGTGGGTGGAAACTATTTGCTGAGATAAAGATCCCCTTTGTCCGCCTCTGCATCAGACGTTTATATTTTCAGTATGTTTTGAAATTGTACCCATGTATACACATCTGTGTTAGTGAGCGCTACTGTGGACTATATTCCGGTTACAACAAACAAGTCATAGTTCAGCTTTGCCCACTCCCTCTTCTTTCCTCGCTTTATGCATTATCGCAGTCAGATTTTTTTTTTTTTTTTTTCTTTTGTTAGTCGCAACGTCCGCTGCTGTCTGTGCTTGGTTGACATTTCTGAAGCCTCTCTCTCTAGCTCTGGCAACAATGAATTTCATCTACCTGACCTCGGGATCAGCAATTACGTGAGGTTTTCTTTTTCTTTTTGCCTTAGTAAATAAGACTGAAGAAGCTTGCATCTTGTCTTGGTTTCATTACAAAAAAATAAGTTTTATTTTCATTAATTGTAAGTACAATTTCCAATGAAGTGAGATCACTGATCGCTGTGAAAACATACTAATTACCCTCCAGCCAAATTTTATGGTTTTTCTTTTAATTGTTATTGAGATATTTTTAAAAAAAGAAACACATGTTAAAGGATAGGAGAAATGCCAACACATTCAGCTGTAAGACATCGCCTTAATTGACTCATTGTACTCAGAACACAACTTGCGTTCTTGCGGCGAGGAACTTGTTTATAAAGGTTGTCATTCTTTTTGGATAGAATTCTGCTTCATTAAAATCCTGAAAACAACTCGTCACAGCTTTCAGGTTTGTCTTGTATTGTGAGTGCCGAATCATTGGGATGGCTTGAAAAAAAGACATTTTAAAAAAGATCCGCCCAAAGTGTTTTGATCGTCACGTATTTCACACAAGAACGTTTTTGGCATTAGTTTGGGCGGATGGATAATTATCAATTCACTTGGGTGATGATGTAATCGTAGAGGGTGTGGTATTTTCTTAAAAAAAAAAAAAACTGTCGCTGTAGCACTCCACCCTGTTGGAACATAGTAATTCCATTGTTTCCAAACACAATGATCTTTGTGTTCTCGATTTCGATGCTCTGTATCTCGTGGTATTTCTTTTCGTTTTCAAAATCTGTGGTTTTTTAATCGTTGGTCCCTAAAAACAGACCCTTGCAGTTTTTTTTTCATGTACATATTTTACAATAAATGTGTCTCGTAATACCTCAGGCATGTTTGCTTCTAAAAATATAAGATGAGATGATGTAGAATAGGAATGGATTTTCGGTTTCGTCCATGGCCTGTTCAAATCAGGTGATTGTCGAGGCGGTACCTTGAAGTAATTAATGCTTTATTGATATATTGAGATTGAAGCCAGCGGATAACATTACATAAGGTAGAACCAAAAGTTTCGTGTACAGGTGCACAGAAAGGTAAGCTACCTAGCTACCGCCGTTAAGGCTTGGTCACGGAAAAAATTAAGAAAAGTTCTAGGGGATCGGTCGTGAAGAGTATACCTATACAACAGTATGGCCAGATCACGATAGTAGCCGTAAAAAAAGAACACAAAGATGACGCGATTGGGAATTCGCTTCCTGAAGATCTGAAGGTTAGCAGCAAGAAAGTAATAGTCGCGCGAGGATGATGATGGTAATGATGATTGTTGCAAGTAGAAAGGACAGCAGTTTAGTTTTTGTTGTGTATTGTCGGTCGAACACTAATTTTTCTTATTCTCAAGACTTCTTAAAATAAAGGTTACTGTAAAACAACTGTGTATAGCGGTAGATGGCAGGACTACCTCCGTGTATGTCTTTTTTTTTTTTTCGTTAAACGAAATTTTAATGTTGCTATTACAAATTCAAGCCTAGAGAGTTCATTCAAGCTTTCAGAGTTGATAACCATTTCAGAGTTCTATTCGTGCCGATTTTTGTTCATTGTTGATATCATTTGATTGTTTTAGTGAATATCGAAACCTATAATAACGAAGCTGTTTCAACAATTAACAAAAACAAAAAAAATAAGAAATAAATCGGCACGGATAGAACTCTTGAACTGGTTATGAACTTTCTTCCCTGAAAGTTTGAACTCTCAAGGCTCTTAATTTGTAGTAGTAGCATTGGAATTTCGTACAACGATAAAAATAATAATAATATCTTAATTTAGTAAATTGTACAGATATGTCAATGATTTAAAAACGAAAATTCTTGTACGAATAAAAAGCAACAGCAGATATTCATTCGTGATACTTCGCATAAATATTGTCTTGTAGTAATGTCCACATCCATAAACGAGTAAAACTGAGGCAGCGTAGTATTTTATCGTCATTCTTTTTTTTCCCCTGTATGTTCATCTTCGTTGAGTAAATATTACTACTCTATCAATATTAGACGAACGTCGTCGGTGCTTTGTTTTCTCGTGCTCTGCCCGTAAATCAAACATGTTAGCTTAAAGATTGCCGTCTCGTTCGTTGACTTAGCTGGGAAGGTTCAACATTCGCCGCCCAGAGATCGTACAAGTGAAGCAATCATCTACACTTGTGTCGCTGTTTTTCTTCTTCTTCTTCTTCTTCTACCGAGTGGAAAATTGGATAAAAGGGACCCACTAGTTACATAGTAACAATCGTTTTGGTGTAGAGAATAATTAAAACACACGCAGGCGCTGGTTGGCATTGTTGAACGCAAAGGAAAGAGGAGTCGAGTCACAGCTCGTCGCTGTTCGTACCAAACCGTACACGTTTTCTTCTTCTCCATCCATGAGCTTGAGAGACCTACTTTTGAAGGTCACCTTTTTTAGATACTACGTCATAGCCTATTACTACTCGCATGTCAAGTCGCCGACGACTACACTCTTTGATAATTTTGCGTGGCCTTTCGAGCGAGGCTAGCAAACGAAAGGATTGCTTTGCGGTGTTGACAACTGCGAATAAATCTCACCAGATATATATTTTTTTTTGTTTTTTAAATTTCAGATGTGCGTATAAGGATGATGTTAGTATGTACTATACAGTAAAACCTATTTTTTTTTTTTATTTTTCCACATCGTGCATGAGTATTGTACAGGTACATTTCGAGACAGCAACGTATCTCATCGTCAGATGATCTAACCTAAGAGACATGTGTTTACATTCAGTTCTTTTCACAGACTTAATTTCCTCATTCCTCCAACGTGTTACTTTACCTTGATGTTGCACAATTTTTGTATTTACTGATTTTTAATTCTACCTACACAAATTACAGTATTCAGTGTTGCCATGTCATTCTTTTATTTCTCAATGTTTTTTTTTTTATTATTATTTTTCATGTCACGGAGCATTATACGATTTTTTTATTTTATTGTTTTGTTCTGAATTTCGACACGTCATTGTCACTCATATTTTAGATTTGAAATTTATTTTTGAAAAAAAAATGTAGATAAAGAAAAAGAATGGTGCCTCGGTTTGACTTTTTTTAGTTCATGATGAAGAAAAGAAATAATGCGGTAATTATATCAGACCACTTCCTTTGTAAGTCTAGATAAAAAGCTGATGCGCACGCGTAACTGATATTCGTTCTTATTCTTGCAGAAGAATATTTCTCGTATTTATGTAATATCTGATTTAATATAATGTATAGAAATTCGATCGTGACTTTTGGGACAATTTTAAACATTGTATTTGTTGTAGTGGACGGCAAGACTTAGATATTAACACTGTTGTCTTTGTTTGTTAAGGGGAGTGTAAATCAACTACGCTAGATGGTAGCACTGCCTCCGTAAGTCTCTAGATGGAACTCTTGAATTGGTTATGAACTTTCTTCCCTGATGAAAGTTTGAACTCTCTAGGCTTGAATTTGTAGGAGCAGCATTGAAATTTCGTGCAACGATAAGAATACATTAGGGACTTAAGGGAGGGAGGTAGTGCTGCCATCTGTTGTTAGAAATCGTTGGTTTACACTAACCTTAAACTGTATTTATATGTGTCACATGGATATAGGTTTTTCAAAAGAAAAATAAGAGAAAACGCATGTGCACACAAAATTATGTGACAGCACTCAAAGTCAGCTGTGGAATGTATTTCATCTGATAACTTATTTCTGCATAACGTGACTGTATCAGAGAATCGTCAACATTTTTATTAGTTTGTGTGTGAAATGACCTTCACTGTTCTCACGAAAACTAAACCTGTAAATTTGTTGCGAGATAACAACGTAAAAAAATACCTTTACCTCAAAACTGATTTCGGTGTTTTTCGTTGCTAGTCAGGAAATAATTACAACTTGTAAAAACTGTTTTCATTAGTCCTTCGGTGTTTTCATTGCCAGGAAATAATTACAACTTGTAAAAACTGTTTTCATTAGTCCTTCGGTGTTTTCATTGCCAGAAAATAATTACAACTTGTAAAAACTGTTTTCATTAATCCTTCGGTGTTTTCGTTGCTAGTCAGGAAATAATTACAACTTGTAAAAACTGTTTTCATTAATCCTTCGGTGTTTTCGTTGCTAGTCAGGAAATAAACTACAACTTGTAAAAACTGTTTTCATTAATCCTAGACAGAATGTGCACGTGTAATAATGTGATAATAACTTTTGTATTCGCATAATACCGAGTCTAGCCGTTCCAAAGAAAGATGCTTGTTTATTTCTTCGTGATTGATAGCAAAATACGTGTCTTTTTAGATTTTTTTAATGCGATAGGGTAGTAGGGTAGCTGTTCAAGTTAGAACGAATACGTTGTTTCTTAGTTAGTCTTAGCGTTGTGAATCAACGTGTCTTTGCCATTAGAACGTGAGGCCATTTCGGCAATTCCCATTGCTTCTTAGTACTGCCGAAGAATTATAACCCGTCAAAATGTAGTCAGAATTTTTCAGAGTCGGAAAATATTTTTTTTTCTTCCGAAAGTGACCATCCATTGGCAGAAATGAAACATTTGTGTTGTTATCGTGAAAGTACAGGACATTATAACAGCAAACAAATGAATGTCGTTGTTGTAAATATAGCAATAGCCGGTAGTCTAGTTCAGTTGTTGTTTTTTTTTTTAAATAATCACAACAAAATTTTAGGGTAAACGACCCGTTATGACACATATAAACACTAAAAAAAAAACCGCAACTGTGACAATCGACAATCAGCACAAGTTAATCTATTCAACAAATTACTTGAAAACACCAGATCTATAATATTCTGTGCCACTAGCAGTACTGCAAAATCGAAGACTTATTCAACAGCCTCCTTTATGAATTTTCTTCATGTACAGAAGTGCGTGTTGTACTTGAAACACTTGGGGTAGTAGAAAGTACGCATGTGTCCTGATTTGGAAAGCATTTTGTTGTAAAATGGCGAGTTAAAATGTACATTTCAAGTAACAATAACGATTTCATTAAAAAAAAAACGTTAAAAGTAACAGGAAAGTAGATATGGCAACACTGCATAGACCCTCCACAGAGAGCGTGACTTGACCATAGCGAAGAACTCTGGTTGTGCCAACCGTCCGTGAGGTGAGAGAGAAAGATATTTCTTCGTTTGACAACGCAGAAGAGCGAAAATTTTACTGTCAACACGTGGGCGGTGTAAAAGAATAGATCTTCTGTCTGTTCGGATACAATAAACGGGAATAAAGGTGGAGAGAGAGACATTGTCATTCCATGCTCTTTGTTTCCTTGCGAGGCAGCCCGCTATCGAAAAAAAAAAACAGCCATTCGATATGTAACTGATGGTGATACCAGTTGTAGGAATTGAAAGAATGCAGCAGTAAAATAAATTGGTCTGTGGTAATTGTGGTCTCTAGTGCGTCAAGGGTTTTGGATAAGGTCTTCTGAAAATAAGCAGTCCGTTGCTTTCTAGTGAAAGAAAACTTGGAATAAGATCACTTATAGATTCCAACGGGACGGGCGTAAGCCATAGTGCTGTTACCGCCCATAAAATTAATTTTATCATCTTATAGATTCCATACATTTTCCACACATGAAAACTTTTCTGAAACGTATCTGCTGGACTTGGTGCCTATCAGGCATTGTCAACCTCCGGAGGTTAGACCTCACCCTCATTCGTCCTCCGACTAGAGGTCGATGGTGAACTCCCGTGCTGGTGGGTGAAGTCGATGGCGAGCTCCCGTGCTTGTGGTGGAGGTGGATGGTGAACTCCCGTTCTGGTGGATGAGGTCGATGGTGAAGTCTCGTGCTGGTGAGATCGATGATGAATTTCAGTGCTGGAAGGTGAAGTCGATGGTGAACTCCCGTGCTGGTGGGTGAGGTCGATGATGAACTCCCGTGCTAGTGGTGAGGTCGGTGGCGAACGCTATGCAGGAGGATGAAGTCAATGCCAAACATGATGCTCGTGGGAGGTCGATGACGATCTCCGTGCTGGAAGGTGAAGTTAGTTGAGGGAGGTCAGACGAAAATGGACATCTATGGTGCCTATATTTGTCGAATGATCAAGTAAGACAAGCACTAACGATTGAAGTTAAGTCTTGTTCACAAGGAAACTGCAGCTGGACAGACCCGTTCATTTTGTTTACAATTTCAGCGACTCACTCGTGACAACTGTTGTTGAAATGTGGAACTTGGTGTTTTGAAGCTAAAACCCAAGTCCATTTATATACCAAAACAGTCATCAGATTTTTTTGTATAGCTTTCAAGTATTTTCATTAGCTGCAGATAATTTAACGTAAAAGGAAAGGTTTACCTCACTTGAGTACATTAGGGACAACAGTACACACACCACACACACTCTTACATACTCACACACGGGAGTGAATGAGTTGCAGAGGAAGCCAGGGTAAAATAAAACTATACACATCACAATGTGACACCTGGACACTTTTTTATTTATTTTTTAATGAAGATAAGGGTTTCGTGCTACAGAATACGAATTATATCTTATGTTTGCTCGCTCGTGGAAAACAAATTGTTGTCTTAATGACGAGCATTTGTTGACAGTTGTCGATAGTTAAAAAGTCGAAGAGAATGGACAGTGTTGCCATATGATTACAATTTTTAGAGACTCCGGAAAATTCAGTAATAACTTATGATCTAGGAGTTCCGTTTGTTAGGAATTTATTGGAGAAGCGTTGTTATTTTTTGGTTGTACTCCTTTGACTACGAAAGCCCGCGGTTTTTCGAGAGATTAGCGGATTAGCTCAGTCGCTTTTCCTGTGTGTGGTCACGGATACTATGAGGTCTACTACTAATGGAGCTATTTGGAGCATATTTACAGAAAAAAAGTAATTAGAATTTATTTTATGGCCTTTGAACATCCAAGGCTCAGGAGTCGGTCAGGGCCTAATTTAAAGGTACCATCCCAGCATTTACCTGGTGTAATAAAAAAGGCAAAGCTATCTCCTGCGCGATACGCATGGGTCGTGAACGGTGCATTGGGTTTGTGGAGGTAGTGCTCCACATATTCTCGACCTACGGTTCGAAGTGTGGTGGGGTTGTCAGACCCACGCTCGACCGCCTTTACTTTCCAAGGTGCCTAGGAATACTAAGGACACTCTGGTACTCAATTTGATAGCGGGGTGAGTGTACCTCAGAACGCCAGGTATGGAAACACTGCGAGAAAAGTCTCCACCGCCCTGGTCAGGATTTGAACCCGGGCCGCCCGATTCGTAGTCAGACGCGCGGAAAACCCTCAGTTAGATGTTTGGTCGCTTGGGTTGATTCCAGAAGCATGGTCTCCTCCTTTGAAACTCTTCAACTTATTTAGGTATCTTGACTCCCCACATGACCCCATTTTATTTTCGTTGTTTTCGAAATAATTCGGAAAGAAAAATAGAACTTGTTAATATTTAATTCATTGTACTGTTGTAATGGAGGGAGTGGTAAAGTTTCCTCCCTGTCTAATAATCAAAGGGGTCCGGTGCGACACATGTGTTTCAGACCACACTTTAAACTGTAGTTATTTATCGTATCAGGCCTACGAAGGAAAATTTTAAAAACCTGATCACTATTATCCGTCCAAACTTAAGAGTATACTGTTGCTTTTGGCAACAGCGATGCCAGTTTAACCGCTAAATAAAAAACGCAAGCTGCAGCCGTTCTCTTACGAGCGGCAACGCTCCAGTCGCTGTTACTTTATACTCCCTCTTGCCCCGTCAGGTTTTTCAATTAAATTCGTTATATTAGATAATTAAATATGTGTAATTGAAGAAAGAAATTAGGATATCGATTTTCGTAATAATGTTAAATATAAAATTTTTACGGCCATCATTAAAGAGAAATAACAGTAAAGGAATTCCGTTTGCATCAGGGGTAAGTACGATAAGTGAAACAGCAGCTGTTGTCCATAAGCTGCAACAGTATAAACCAAACCCTGGATCAGTATTAGGAAGAAAGAATTTTATTTTATTATTTTTCGATTTATATTCAACAGCAAGATGGATATTTAAATGCGAGTTGGAAACCATTTTGTAGTCAATGCAGCATCGCTTGAGGCATTCACTTGTTTACCCACTAGAGAAGGAACACTTCTCGGAAAAATTCAAAATGAAAGGAAAAGTTTCGTGACAACAATAAAATAATAGGAATGATTGATGCAGCGTACTAACATTCTTCAACATGGCTTCTCTTTCTGTTTGTAGACAATTTCTTTGAATATGTATATAGACAACATGTTCCCACCATTCTTTCATTGTTTGTTTTTCGTTTTCTTACCTGTATTGTGTTATTCTGTTTGAAAATTTTATTTTGTTGAAGAAATCATTTATCAGTAGATACGTTTTTGCAGAATCATTGTTGTTTTTTGATAGTTAGAAAAAATGAACATGAAAACGTGTCTAGACGAACCAAACATGGACGAAGGAACGGATGGAGTTAGAATGTAACAAAAGAAATCTTATCATATGTATCTAAAAGTCGTTGAAAAAGGAGGAAGTGCTGTCCTTATTGGTATTTGCTTTTTGCCTTCCTTCCTTCCATCTTGTTTGATTTTCTATCTGGGTCAGCTACCAGCAGTAAACATTCCTTCCTCCTCAATGCAGTTACTGAAGTACCTATTCTTACCTTTCTCGGAAGTTGTTGAAAAAAAAGATTGAAGATAGGAAACTCTACCGGGAGCCTCAAGTATATTATTTCTCAATTTCCTCCCCCTTTCCTTTAATAGCGTTTACATTAGAAGAATTCTGTGAACAATGACATATATAAACTCGTTTCACTATTTTAATAGGTGGCGTTTTAATTTGTTTTCTCCTTCACGTGTGTTGTTGTTAAGTATGAAACTCTGAAGAACCACGCTATCTCTATTCGATTTCATGAATTAAAACACGTGTACAGTATATATCTCATTTTTCAACTGCTTCGAGTAGTGATTACTAGTTGTATAGTAATTACATTTATAGATAAGCGCAACGTCAAAAGGAGAAATAAAATATTTTTATATACTGGACATTACTGATAATGAATTAAATTTGAATTTATTTTAAGGCCTTTAGGCATCAGATCAGGTCGGGATGGAGTGAGGGACAAGATGTTGGAAGGTAGACAGCCAAGGCCAATTTTGTAGGTTCCATCCCAGTATTTGCCTGGTATGACTGATGAAAACCTCTGGAGAAACCTCAGTCAGGATGGTCGGCCGCTGGGATCGATCCCAGAACCTCCCATTATCCTAAGCCAACGCTCTGCTAATGAATCACGTCCGCTCGGCTTAGTTAGAATGAGTTTGTCCGCTAGAATACTTCTAGTGCAACAGAGTTATTAACACATACGTGGGAGTTTATTTGTTGAATTTGCCAAACCTCACCCCAGTGATTCTGCCAGATTGTAAAATTGGGGGATCTTCACGATTTGGAGGGGTGACAGCCCCATTGTGGGTCTCGCAGAATCCCTGCTTTACCCTCAGATTTTCACTTTGTTCTCATCCTCACATCGGCGTCATAAAGGCCACTAGTATGAGGTTATTTTGACAGGTCATCTTACACGTAAACCGAGAATAGCAGTAATTTTCAAGTCAAAATTTTCAAGTATTTGAGGCAAAACAGCTATTTTCAATTTGAGATTCTGTCCGTACTGAATTTTGATTTTCTATTTTCTTAATTGTTGAAATCGCTTGATTGTAGTTGTGAATATCAAAACCTATAACAATGAAGCTCCGTCAACAATAAATAAGAACAAGAAAATCAGAAATTGTTACCGAGTGATGATAAAAAGAAAAGATGGCTGGACCAGAAACAGTTGTTAACTATGAGCAGCATTGACATTTCGTGTAAGGAAAAAGTTTACAATATGCTGCCACCTAGCGTCAATTGAACGGTACTTTAAAATGCTTACTTGCCAAAGCTTTAGCTATTACACTAGAGTTGTTATTGTAGACCCTTTCCCAGGTTGTGTGACCCACTTCTATAAGTTGTATTGAAAATAGAAAGTGTTCTGAATGAAAAAACAAAACAAAACATAAACAAGTTTCTATTTTGAGACTAGACAGGAAAAATAAATGCAAATATTACGATACAGTTTGTTTTTGTTATGGTTCATATGTGATTTTTCTTATGATGTACCTGTGATGATTTTGTGTAGCATGTTAATAATAGTTTTGTGTTCTTTTTTGGTTTCTTTACAGACGAAGAAGAAACGGAGAAGACGAGTAGTACGGGAAGAAGTGGCTCCCACATCCACTTGTGGCAGTTCTTGAAGGAATTATTGTCTCAACCTCAGTTGTATGGCTCCTGTATTCGGTGGCTGGACCGCCAAAAGGGAGTCTTCAAAATCGAGGATTCAGTCCGCGTAGCCAGGCTGTGGGGCAAAAGGAAGAACCGACCAGCCATGAACTACGATAAGTTATCCAGGTCCATAAGGCAATACTACAAGAAGGGCATCATGAAGAAGACAGAGCGATCACAGAGGCTGGTGTACCAGTTCTGTCATCCATACTGTTTGTAATGAGTCTCAGGAACAAAAGAAAAAAAAAATATCTCAGAAGCTTTCTAGAGGAACAAACAAAAATACCAGATTCGAGCTTTGGCCGTGTAATTTATAATTACGAAGGCCAGGACTCGACTCCTGATATTTTAGACAAAAACTTTCTCATGATTGCTACTGAAGATAGAACTCATTATAAGGGAGGATGGATTCTCTCTCCAGTAGCTGGTCTACTTTTACAAGGAGTTGGAAGAAGAAAAAAAAAACAACATCAAACTAACAATTCCAAATCTCCTCCCATACTTTTGCAGTTAGCAAAGCATGTGGGAGTGAGTTTCAGTAGTATATCTTTTGTCGGGTTATCTGCAGTAAGTCATTGTGAGTCTCCCTACACATTGAATTCTATTGCAGAAAACTTCAGACAGGAGAAAAGTGTATTGCCAAGTGGCAAATATATATATTATATATTTTTATTACATGTATTTTGTACAGTTTAATGACAAATTTGTACAAGGGCTGGCCCCTTTAGTTTGTAAGCGAAGTATCATAATGTTTTATATAATATATTCTTCATATATTTACTTGTTCGTACACCCCTTTTTATGTTTTGTAATTTATTTAGTCCTTAAATGTTTTTAATGATAACACTTAATTTCCAACCAGAAGAATGGGAAGGTAATTTCTTACTTCTTCGGATGGATACATTGTTTTCTCTTTTGTTAGATTTTAAGATATATTGTATGGTTTAAGTGATTTGCCAATAAGTATGCATCATGTTCACCTTTGTACATCTTTTTTTTTCATCTTTCATTGTGAAAGTCTTTCGATGCTCAGCTATGCTTTGATGCTTGAGTCTTCCACATTAAGAAAGATGGAAAAGTACACTTTATAAAAAAAAAACATGGTAGTGAACATTGACGCAGAAAATTGGTGATTTTTGGTCCCATATATCTATGATATATATTGTATGGTACGTTCTATGAACAACCTTGTATTCATTTGTTATCAGCATATTCTCACGTGAGAAATGCTGATCATATATGTAGATTTAGGATAAATATATCTATTATACAGAAATATATCTTTAGTGGTAGGTATAGTGACTAACACCAAAATTGTATGTAATATATATAAGAATGCGTATATAAATAAGTCTTATTGTTTGATTTAATTGTCAGACCTTTACCTGCTGTTTCTTTGCGACTTGCAATATCTTTTGATAAATCAAACTGTAGGTGTTCGCTGTCTCGGAAAAGGTATAAAAAAAAATTCTTAACAAAACGGCTTGAATATTTAAAACAGCAATATGCGTTAATAATTTTGGACGCATTTTGACAAATGACCTTAAAAATATTTGTTCGTGTTCTTTTTCTTTTGATAGGTTAGAAATCTTGAAGGGATATGAGCTCATCTCTACAAGGGTTCTAATAGGAATGGCTTAGAAGTGCATTTTAAGGTCATTCTACCCACCGATTGCTATTTCAAGCTGTTCTTGTCTATTTTCCTTTTTTTTTTTTTTGGCTCAGCATGCTTCAAATATTCGGGATTATTTTGGGGGTTACATTTGTCTTTGGTTGTTTTTGACCCGGTTTCTGAGTTTGTCTCTTGTTTTCTTTATGGTTTCCAGGGTGGTTTTCATTGGCGAACGAAAACAAAAACTGTTTTTTTTAATCTTCTGGTCTTTTGGATTTCCAGGTAAAATTACTGTACTTAAAGTAAAAAAAAATGTAACGGTCACTTTTCTTAAAATAAATTTAAAAAAAAGCAAAAATAAAAACTATTTAAATGTAAACACATTTTGAAAATTGTGAAGTAATAATAGAAAATAAGGCATAGCATAGCGTCTTTTGGATGAACTATTACGAAACTAAATTGTATTGTTGGTTTTTGTTACCACATTATTAAAACTGGCTAAATGCCAGAAGGGTAAAAAAAAATGTAAAAAAATTGTTGCGTGCTAGAAAACAAACGAATTGGTTATTAATTTGTATTTTTTTTTAAAAAAAAAGAAAAGAAACAAAACAAAAACGGGAACCATATTCCTGATGTATTGATAATCTTGATCTGTACCAAAAACTTTTTGACACCTGATGTTTCTTAACCTGTTTTGAACTTAAATAAATTGGCTAAAACTCGAAAACTGTTTTCTTTTATTTCAACAAAGGACAATCAACTTAATTTATTATTATTTATTCGTAGGTAGTGATATTTGTTTAAGGAATGTACAGTTATGGACAAAAGTTTTGACACATGTCTATAACTGACTTCATATTTCAAGAAATAAATATAGTGAAATATCGTATGTATTTATTGACTTGCGGAGATATGAATAATCATATAATTAGTAGATATTTTTCTGCTTTGTAAAAGAGGGGATATTTAAATATTATATATATATTCGGCGAAGTGGGTGCAGAAATTGCATCAAGTTGCCGTTTCTTCGTTTCATCCTGGAGAACGATATTTTTAACTGAACTAAAATCATTCATCCTTAGATTTAATTTTCGTTACTAAATTTCACACATAGGAGGAACATCTGCGAATTTGGAAAATATTATCTAAAGAAATGTGTCAAAACTTTTGTTTATAGCCGTACCGCATAGTGAGAAAGCAAAGGTTATATAAGTTCAGTCTGTATGTGTGCTTTTTTGCATTTTATCAGAATGTTTGCTTTTAATTGTTTTATCAGCCCATGCGAACGAAAAAAAAAATGAAGCATTGCGTAAGTTGGTGAACCTTTATGGATGCAGTTCCTAGATGAGAAGTGAACTACTCATGTTCTCAAACAAGTTCAGTGTAGATATATTAAAAGTGTCGACCCGAAAATTGTCCATAAAATCTTTGGACAATATATGTTGTAAATTGGATTCCCAGGAGGGAAAAGAAACGACCGAGAAGACGTCCAAATGGAAAGTGGGTAGATGCGTTTTTCAGGAACCACATGGATGAGGATTGCAGCTGACATAGATCTGTAGGGGAAATGGAGGGAAGACCTTCTTCCAGCAGTGCGTAAAAATGGCTGAATATGATGATGAATCTTTTCCCCGTTCAACATTTGAATTCGAAAGGTAAAACCAGGCTAACACTAAGAAAAAATCGCTTAAAAAAATATCTTGAAATATTACAGAAAAAAACAAACAAATTAAACCCTGTTCACATGGAGAAAACTTTTTTCTACTGTAACCGTGTTAAAAAGGCACCAACACTGTAAACCTTAAAACTATGTATGTATGGTTTTTACTTTTCGTCAGAGTATTGATTTAAGTATCAGGGTACACGGTAGCTCAATGGTAGAGTGCTCACCTCATATGCTTGGGGTCGCTGGTTCAATCCCTGCTCGTGATTTGTGGTCTTTTTGGTGGACAAACCGTGTTCTCCCACTTCCTTCATTCCACCAATCATCATCCATCCGGCCTGAGCGGCAGTTGCCTATTGGCCTTAAAATTTAAATTCAAGTCAGATTATCATTTCCAAATTTGAAAGGTTTTTGCCCTTATTAAAGACAGTAACGAGTCTTCTGTAAAAATAACTGCATTTATCGAGTTTTAAGAAAAGGTTCCTTATTCTGCAGGTTCGCAAGCCATACAACACCATTCTTTTCCTGTACTGATACCTTTTTGAAGGAAAAGCAACGACATGTCTCCTGTGGGCGAAACCTAGAGCAGTATACAGTACACACACTTTACAAGAATCAAGTTTACCTGTAACAGAAAAAAGTCTTCATTAAAGTCATTAAGACAATATGCTGAAATCAGGGTAGCCATTTATGGATACTCTTCATCAATGATCTCCATAAGTGACGCTGTAACCAGACAAGAATCTTTTATTTCACAGCCTGTAACGCCTCAGGCATAGCTACAACGAAAGAACTTTTAAATTAGGAATTAGCGACTAGGGTCGGCGCTAAGGGTGGGCTTTGGTGGACCATAGCTCACTCTTAGGTGGACCGAACCACTCTGTAAGTTGATAAACTAAAATGTCAGTGTAGTGTTGCGTAATCAGTACTAATTTGTTATTTTTTATTCCTAGAAAGGCCAACCCATGAAAAAAGTCTTACACCGCCACTGTTATTGAATAATTTGTCCGTATTCAATTTGCTGTTACTTCCGTAATCAGAGCTTCGTCGTATCTTTAAACCATCCTAGGAAGGTATACGACCCAACTTGAGCAAAAGACGAAAGGGTTGTATAATTGTAAGGCAAACTTTCCCTCACTCGACGAAACATCTTCACATTTGAAAAAAAACAACTCAGTAAATGAAAACATTTTCAAGAGGAATTTTATTTATAGCCTTTTAGGCAGCTCAGGCTGGGATAGGGCGAGGGAGAGGATGTTGGAAGACCAGGGCCTAGTTTATAGGTATCATCTCGGCAGTTTGCCTGGTTATCTATTTTAAATCGTTAAAAGTTATCTACTTTCAATAAGTGATTTTGCGTTCTAAGAAAATTTCCAAAGACATGACTCAGTAAAATAGAACCGAACCACGCTTGGCTTTGAACCCGATGCAGAGTGTAGGTGCGCAGACCTACCTACCTGTGATGAAGCCACTAGAATAGGATTACCATAATGTCCGTATTTTGTACGGATAGATGGCCGAGAACTTAGAAACGATTTTTCAGCATCGAATCCAAAATCACAGTTGGCTCGTCCTCAGCACCTATTGAAGACCTATGAACATGTGTTGCAAACTATGTTTCGTTAATAATGATGATAATAGTAATAACAGGAACAGTATAAATAAAAATAGCATGAACATTATTATTATTATTAGTAGTAGTAGTATGTTGGCACTATTACTATTGCAAGCAATACTACACTAGAATGGCCCTGGCCTACCACTCTTATCGTGCATCCGCGGCGTTGTAGGACCCAGTAGAAGAAATGTTTTAGCAGACCAGAGTTAGGACAACATAGTGTGCAATTTTGCTGTTCCTATCAGTGAACAGTGTTGCTAGAACACAAAGGCGCGTAATGGACGTCAGTGTTTATGTAATTGTCAATTTGTTTTATAACCTTTCAAATGCGTATATAACCATTACGATACGATAATTGTACAGGAGCTGGTCAAAGAAAATTATGTTTCGCTTCAAAATCCGCAGGCTGTTACAGGGTTTCCTCAGAGCCAGATTAAGGGGTGGCTAAAGGGACTCTGTCAAAAGTAAATCAGTAAGCTATGTAAATATTAAACACAGGGGAGAGAGAACAGGGGCACTAACAGAGTCAATAACAAAGGGTACTCGAGAGGCTTAAACCAGCACTGTTTTTCCTGCAAAGCCCGCCAGAAGTGTCAAGGTAAATGGTATGTACAGATTCAAAAAATACCTTCTAAATAAAATGAGACTTGTGTATATATATATAATATAATAAATCACAGCCATATATTCAATCCACTACTGGATGAGGCCTCTCCCCGGAGGGAGGAGTTGGTCTACTGCTCCCACGGTGACCAGACGTGTTGGGAGAGGAGAGCCGAAGCTCTCACTGTGATCGCCACTGTCTTTTATTCACAGCAGCTCCCCAATTGTCCTCACGATGCTGGGTCAACACCGAAATATTTGAGCCCCCATCGGGAATCGAACCCGGGACCGCTCG
>JAGDQP010001609.1:93709-106675 GCA_022664845.1 Lepisma saccharinum
CGTATTCATTTAAAATTGAATGCTCGTCGAGGTCCGGTAGGAGGGTTGCCAGAGCCTGTTTGTTATCAGGCCGATAAAAATTAAATTTGGACTTCGGTCCGTCACGATTCACGCTTTAGCCATTAAAATCCATGCCCCTGCCGGGACTCGAACCCGGGAGCTTCGAGTCGTTGGCCTACCGCCGTAGACCGCACGGCTACCCGGCCGAGTGCCAGCAGTTGGGAAACACTGTTTTAGAGAATATTTAATACGAACGCTGTTTTGAAACATTCAGAAATTATTCAAAGAAGTATTTTGATTACATTCACAAACTTCTCGTGCTCGCTGTACATCAGACTCATAACAGGCCTAAATGACAATATGGCAACACTCTCCCAATATATATGCCACAAACAATATATGAATAACATTTCGAAATGTGCGTAGAATATTGGATCTTGCTTATTTTAGAACTTCAAACCTACCAACGGCCAATTTCTCTGAATTTGAATGTACCACAACGAATGAATGCAGATTTACATACAGAAATAACAAAAAGTTGCAATATGTCCAGAGTTTTCATGAAGAAACGTTATTCACATCGAAGCATGAAGAGAAAAGGCAAATAAAATCAAGGAAGCATAAATAAATAATCTATAGGGTCTAACGTAAAAACTAGTAAAAAGATTATGGTAAAACCAGGCGCCCCTGTAAAACAACAGATATGTATGTTTCACCACACACCCTTGAATTCTATGGAAAAAGATTGGCTCGTTACGTGAACACTGTTTGTGATGCAGTTTAAAACAAGTATGACGCAATTGAACAAAGCCAGAAAGTTGCCTCCAGGTCATTTTTTTTCTCCATACACTGTAATCTTATCACAATGTGTTAGGGCCAAACACACTTCAATCTCATCACACTGTGTTAACTTGATACACAACGATCTTATCATAATCTGTTAGAGTCAATTTGATAATTCGAACAGATGCAATTTTGTAGAATTGAAATTCCTTTTGTTTTGTTTTTCGGTTTTCTAATGCAACTATTTTTTAAAACTGTTTATGTATCTTATGTGAAGCATTTATTAAAATCTAAGCTTGTCTACATATTTCTTATGATTAATTTTTCATCAGATGGGACATCTCACTTTGACTCTCAGGACAAATAGAATGACCACTTACGTCGCTGTGCAAAATTTTATCATTGTATGACGTCGGGAAATGAGTTAAATTAACGTTGCAAGATTTGAGGACACCACGAACCATTATGAACTAAAGAAAAGAATGGATAAAAAAAGCAATCGTAGACTATGTGTGGAGTTACACAAATTTACATCTATTCCAAGAACCTTAGTGTCAGCTTGAATCGTAATTTTTGTGTACAGATCAGATAGAAATCATTAGATTTTGTCTGGATACATAAAGATTAGATAGGAAGAAATTTTCATCGGTGTTATCATTTACTTACATTCTTACATCGAAGTTATGGTGATCAGATTTTAGATTATACATGTATAATCATGTGTGTTTAGCTAGAAATAAGAACGATGGAATTTGCTTTTAGTAGGAAATAACTCTTTAATTATTTATGATTTGTTACAAAAGTGTGCAAATGACTGATTACTATCTATCGATATCTGTGAACACAAAGCTAGTGAAAAATCCACAGCCCCAGACTTCAATTTCAATTTACAGTTAAAACTTGTTTCCCCCTCTCTGTTCCATATTTTTAACTCTACAGACTCTCACACTGAAATAAGATTTTTTTTTTAAGTGAGCATTCTATGTCGGCCGATTTGAATAAAATAATTCTGAACTTGATATGAGTGGTTTAAATTTAACTCAAGGGCCACGGAAAAACATTTGTTTCCTGAGATCATACAAAAAATACACTACACTCTCTTTCGTTACTTCCAGTGTTTGATTTGTTATAATTAATGAGGAGGAATCTTTTGCTTGTAAGTTTTCACCTGTTACCTATCTGGGTAGAAATACAAAGATTCTATCCGTGGTTGGGATCACACTTGAAATCAACAACTGTTGATAGAAATTCTCACCCACCAGGAAAAATTTCCGGCAAGCCCCTTCCCTCCAAGACAAATCGAACACTGGTCACTGGCTACATAGCGCGCCATGTATTCCTTTTTGGTACAATTTAACAAGCGATTTATCCTTGATAGATATTTGTTTAAAGTTTGTGTCTTTCTATTCATAATTATTTTACCTAGAATAATCATTCGCCGTAATAATATATTTAGAAAATGCAAAACAAACTGTTTTCATATATTTCATAAAGACAGTGTCCACTGTCGAAGTCATATGTAAATTATCTGAAACGCTTATTTTTCTTAATACCACGTTTGTCTGGTGTAAATTGTTAGGTTTGGTAAACCGCACAAACAGCTTATCCCCTCCCTCTTCCTGAGGAGATCATGAAGCATGCTTTGGACGTACCTCTGTCACCTCCACTTCTAAAGATATTCCTGGGCGTGTAAAATTGATGAAAGATATGACGCAACACACCACACATGAACTGGGGCAGTGGTTCACGTTTGAAGCTGGATCGTGGGTTATTTTGGGTGGTAGATCGTGGGTCACGTTCCCATTGACTCACGCAATGCCTCTCGAGGGGAAGCTAATAGGCGATGAATGGGTGACAGTGGTGGCTTGAAGAGCGGGGGGCTAGCGGTGCCCTCGCCTTCCGAGGGGTCGTTGACACAAGTGAATAATCGCTTGTTAAGCACATCGATGGTGGACGGTGACGCAATAGGTATGCCATTTCAGGACTCTCACTTCTGCGCTTGACGCCTTGACTGTAATGGCTTATAAGCAAATAATCATTCCCATGTATAGGTTACGAGTTAGCGAGAAGATATCTGTCTTGGGTCCGGTTAACAGTGGCAGTGTTCGCTCACGATTGTGTTCGCGAACGGTTCTCAGTCAATTTTACTTTCCCCGGACCCCAGATTGCCTTACGCCGTCACTGATGGCTGAAATTGAAGATTTGGTGTTGGGTATGTGACTGAATCTTTATTACCACATGTTTTTGCTTGTTTTCATGTTCAGAGTGCGCATATTCCATGTTTATACGGTGTATGTCTGATATACTGAAATCAATATTTGTACATAACCTGGCTGGTACAGGTATCACAAAAGCTCCATATACTCTGTGCGCTACTGTATTTTTGAAACAGTGTTACAATATTTACAGTATATGAATCGCAATTACACACACATTCTCTTCTAGAAGCCAAGACAAACTACAGAAAGAAAAATGAAAACAAGAACAATGTCTTTTGTAACCATGTTTACAGTCAACGTCATGCAACTCTGACACGCATTATTTTTCGCCCATTTTGTAACAAACACAATGGACTTAGTGTTATATTCACTCCTATTTTTGCTTTGTTTCTGCGACGACAATGTGCGTCAGAAGATTGTTTTTGTTTACACATCTGTCGTTCCTTTTCCACTTGTGGTTGACGAATGCGCACACATATATATACACACACACACACTGTTCGTACAGCTGCCAACTATAAATAAAAGAAATGATTCCCAACTAGAAAAAAAAAAATAGTAGAAATTAATTTATGAGGAGTGAAAAAAAACTAAGTGTCAGGCTATTGCACTAAAATGAAAGAAAAAAATAAAGCAATTAAACAAAAACGACAATTGAGGTGGGGGTCAGTCGGGGGACTGTGCACATATGCTACCGATAGGCTTCAGTAACGAGCATCTTAATGGATCATCAATGTTCCGTTAGAAAAATTGCAACGATACACCTCATTCACCTTCCTAGTAGTTCCTGAGTTGAAAGTTGTCGACAGATGGACAGAGCAATTGTATAAAACTTCACAGTAATTGTTGCTGAAGACTAAAAGATAGACAGCATTCGGGTAGATAGCTAGATAGATATATAGAGAGAGCAAATATAAACTCATTATAGTACAGTCAAACAGTACTCAGATATAAAATTGAATCAAGTTTTCTTTTAGGGCACAATTGCCTTTTTTTTCGGCAACAGTGGGTATTTGCTCATTATCTACCCATCTGTGTTAAGTACGCGTATCCTAATGCTTTTTTTAGCAATCCAGTTTGTTTTGTCGGGAGTATCTTACTAACTTCCACGGTGTTTTCTCAACTCTTTTTAATATGACATATGCATTTCAGGAAAGAAACACAAATCAATTATAAATTTACAAAATAAATAATAGTCTGTGTACTGTATAATTTTTTTATTATTTTTTTATTTTTTATTTATTGTTAAGTTTCAGATACAGCTGGAGTTGGGATTTTACGCAGAAACTAAATAACATTACTACAAATTAAATAACATAAAATTAAATTTTAAACAACACATAACACAGCAATTGATATCAATAACATGACGATTATAAGACACAAGAGGAATAACTCAGGTATTAGTATATAGCGTTCGATGGAAAGTGTTTTCAGATCCGAAAATATTAATATTTAAATCAAGATTATTGTACACAATTACTAATCTATGGAATAAGGAGCGCTGCAATATACTTAGCCTAGGCGTGGTACAATGAAGGAGGTTATTATTTCTGGTTATTCGCAAGGAAACACGCAAGGAAAATTTAGATATCAACTCTCCAATTGTAAGATTCCCGTTAAGTATCTTGTATAAGTACATCAAATCTGCCAGCTTGCGACGAGAAGAGGGAATGTGGAGAGCAAGAACCGATAATAACTCGGGTTTGCTTAAGCTACGTACTGATGGTATTCTTTTTTTGACCATAGCCAGAAAAAAGTTCAGAACAGAATCAATATGAGATAGATTAGAAATTCTTGCCATGTTCCAAATTTGGGAGCAATATTCAATTTTAGGGGAAATGAAGGTTTTGTAGAACATACTCAATGAATGAAGGTCCTTAATTTCTGTAAATCTATAGAGAAGACCAAGTAAGAGCATAGAACTGTTAGTTATAGAAGTCACATGATCAGCAAACAGATGTTTTTCGTCAAATACCACTCCAAGGTCCTTTTGAGAAGAAATTTTAACGATAGGATTATCTTCAATGATATAGGCAGATGGGATTTGATTCCTCTTTAAGGAAATAATAAAAAAAGAAGATTTTGAGGGATTTATTTTTATGTTCCACGCATTACACCAGTCCAAGAGGTCAGAGATGGAATTTTGGAGATCAGCAACATCCTGCAATGATCTGATTTCTCGAAATAATTTACAATCGTCAGCAAAAAGAAGAATTTTGGTGTTAGATGAAGAGAGATAAGATGGGAGATCGTCCATGTATAGAAGGAAAAGGAGGCGGCCCAAAACACTACCTTTGCGTACACCAGAGAGAACGGGAACAAAATCAGAATATGATCCAGAAAGAACAACACGTTGTTCGCGGCCAGTGAGATAGTCTCGCAATAATGAAAGGAAGTTACCATGGATATTAAATCAGTGAGTCAATTTATAAAGAAGAAGATTACAATCAATTCTATCGAAAGCCTTACTAAGATCTAGATAGATGACATCAAGCTGTGTGTTATTGGACAGTGATTGGGTAGCACCAGAGAGTAACAAGGTCAGGTTGGTAAGAATGGAACTACCAGGAAGTAAGCCATGTTGAGCAGTCTAGATAGGGTGAGACAAAATTATAAAGTCTATCTTTGATTGTTATTTCACACACCATAGACAAAATAGATAAAAGAGAAATGGGTCTGTATGAAGAGACAGGTCTTATCTCCAGATTTCAGAATGGGAACAATATTAGCTTGCTTCCAAGAACAAGGAAATACACCTTCGGCACCTATTTAAAAGACGAGAAAAAGGGTAAGCCAATGATTCAGCAGCATTATGTAAAAATAGCACTAATGTTATCAAAGCCGGGAGAACGATTTAGAGGTAAAGAAGAAAGCAGATATTTTACCTCATGATGTACTTAATGGAGGCAGTGAAGTTGACTTGGCGGCAAAGGAGGAGATTGGACACATAAATTGTTAGAGAAGTATTCATTCAATAGATGTACCCTCTTTTCACCAGCAGCTGTAGCCGAATCATAAATTAACTCTGTTTATAATTGTAATTGTTTATAATCCTAATAATTGTTTATTTGGAATATTTACAAAGAAGAACAAAGAAGTTGGGCAGAATGTGATTCTGGGATCTGAAAGTTATGAAAATAGGTATTAAACCTGTTTAAGAAATTATTTCTCCTCTCTTGAGATTATTCATCTAACGCTGGTGATAAGTAAGCCGTATACAGATCAGTAACAAGGCCCTTTATTGTAAATTCGAGGCACTCGATGTTCTTAGAAGAACCTGAACTACGAGAAAATAGATAGGTAGCATAGAGCTCCTGTAGAAAGGATCTCTACAATTGGTGGATTTATTAGAAAGGAACTCTCTGATTGGTGGATTTGATTTAATGGAGCAAATCATGGCTCAGCTTGCACCCATCCTCCCTTTCGCACCAGCAACGAGACTTTATGAAATCTCACACAGTCCCTGTTCGGGCGCCATCAAATAGGTGGCCCCTGTTTGGGAGCCATAAATTAAGTGGTCCCTGTTCGGGCGCCATAAATGTGGCATGGAGAGATAGAGAGAGATGGGGAACCTTACGAGGCAGATGAATGCGCTTTCTGTTCAGCACAGAAAGGCATAGAAAAATTTCCAATTGCTTCGCCGTTACTTTTCGCGAATATTTAAAATAAATGAGTTTCTATTTCAAATGTTTTTGTTTGAATGTAGTGTAAGGCTGATTTTTCAAACTTCATGAATTTTGAAGTGTGACATCGCACATAGTGCACGCGCAGACTAGATTCCTAAGAACCGAATCGCCGTAGCTCAGTGGTAAAGCGTTGGCGTAGCATTCGGGAGGTCGTGTGTTCGATCCCAGCGGTCGATCATCCTGATTGAAGTTTCTTCTCTGGCAAATGCCGAGATGGTACCTTCAACATAGGTCCTGGCCTATACCTCGAATCCTTTTCCCTCCTCTATCAGGGCCTGAGCCTTAAATGCCTAAAGGCAATGCACAAAATTAAAATTTAAGTTAGATCCCTAAGACAGTTCTGCTATGGCGGATGTACTATATGTTGAAGCTCTTGATTGCAGTTGATTCTAGTTGTATGATGTCAGGCGCAATAAGCTTCGAATTTTGTGATTGATAGATTCAATTCAATTATTCCAGATAGTATGCCAGCTTGCAACAAGTTTGTCAGTCACTTGGTTTGAGCTTGGCAAACTTGATATTGTTTTGAACTTGGTAAACAAGTATGAAACACACTTGTTGGAACAACATAAGTGGTTTGGCTATTACAACTAACCTAATTTAAGCTCGTTGTAACAAACAGTTATGTAAGGAAGCTTACCAAGCTTGAAATTTATTTGAATTATGTTTTATTGCACTTCCGCTGTGGTCTCAATGAGCTGAAGTTCCATCACGTGCCACGACTGTTTAGCCAACGCGCACCTTTTTACTGCAGATGTCTCTTGCTATCTGATGAACTAAGTGTAGAAAAACGCTTGAAAACCCAGCTAGGGCGTGCGATTCGATGGTCTGGTGACTACAGTATCGCATTGGTGTGCCAATTGCCCTCGGATTGATTCCCATGCAGGGAAACGTTTTTATTTTTTAGAAGTACATTATATTTTTCTTTCTTGTCCTGTCAAGGCTATTTTAACTTTTAATCTTGTAAGCTAGACTGCTTGATTCGACCTTGTTTAAACGTTTTTGGCTTGATCTGCTAAGCTTGCAGAAGTTGTGTCACTTGTCAAATTAAGCGTGATTCACTATTGATTCAGGTTGAAATTGCGATGTAGGGTAGTGAGGCGGTCAAATACGGTGTTAGACTTGTTTGATGAATTCTTCCTTGTCTCTGAAAATTACTGAAATCTACAACTGGTGTCCAGGCGGACAAAAGGCGGAGAAAAATCGCTTCTACTTCATGTTCAGTAAGCAAAATTCCCCCGTCTAGAGGAATGATATGACATATATTTGAATCGTTCCGTGTGGACTCGAGCCGCGTATACGGGCCTGATTTCGACCCAAGTTTACATCTAAATCGTTTCGAGTCCCACAAAAACCGACCCGGACCGACCTGATCAGGCCAGGAAATTGAGCCCAATCATACATTTTCCCGAACACCTTGGTCCGACTTTTTGTTGGGCTCGGATCGAGCCCGACGTTGTTATGTAAAATCGATCTTGGCCTGGCTCAGATCGGCCGTAAAGTGCACATGCTGTTCTTTCCCACGTGTACGAGAAGAACTCTTTTGAGAAACAAAAGAATATGTCTTCTTCTCGTAGTCACGTTAGAAGTAGCAGAACAGCTTCAAATCCAGTTTTCAAAAATTCTCCCTAATCTTTCTATGACCTAACCTTCCTAAGACCTAACCTTCCTATGATCTAAGCTTCCTGTGATCTAACCTTCCTATGATCTAACCTTCATCAGAAGTGTTGTTCCGAAAATGACAGGTCCTTTAAGGTACGCTAAGCCCTCTCTATTCATAATGAACTTGCACTTTCCTCTTTGTCCTAGCGCATGAGTTACCTTCCTTAGGACTATCAAAAAGTTGCATGTATCTTCTTCCTCTTTTCCCCTCAACCTTCAATTGCATGCATGGCTCAGTATGCAGTTCTTGCGTGAGTAATGTCCCAACCAGTTTCGCTTTCTTTTCTTCATTGCCTTTAGTCCATTTTAAGCACTTCCTAATTATGTACTTATCATCCTTGTCCAGCTGTTATTTTCCATTTTCCTTGATGTACGCATTTCGAAAGTTTCGTGATTCAAGTTTGAAAGTGGATTTGATAGTGCAAGTTTGATTCAAGCTAGACGTAGACAGTTGTGTTGATATTTTAGGCTTCAAGTGCATGGCAAACTTATTTCACGCTTATTGTAACAAGGTTGATGTGACAAGCAGAGCTGAAACCCGGTCTCACCCGAACAAAAGTGACCCGGTCCGAAACTTGACCCGAATAACCTAATTTGACCTGTTCATGACTCTTGTAACACCCCTGCTCCCTGTCACCGCAGGTGGAAAGACTTTCCAAACGCAACAGTGTATAATAAGGAAAATAATAAATCGCTGCTTCGCCCTCCTGGACACGGTGACCCGGTACAAAACGTGACTCGCTTGACTCAGTGACCCGTTTCAGCTCTGATGGCAAGCTTCCATTAAGCTTGTGAGGTGCCAATGTAGTATGATTTAAGCTTGATGCAAGCTTTTGAACCTAACATGGCAAGCTTTAAATAAGCTTGAATGAAGCTTCCTCTGCTGTCGGGGTAAGTAAGTATGAACCGCATTACGTATTGTAGCTAGCAAATCTGCATTTTGTACCTCTAACCTTGAAAATCATTCGAGCATCGACAAACGTGCTTCTAAATACTAATCAGTCACACAATGGACAGGCCTCCCAAATGTGTTCTCGTTAAAAGAATACCTTGTAAAAGAATGACATCATATCTTAATTTGTAACAAATTAACCCCCCGCCCCTTATGGAAAACAAAGTACTGTTTAGACTTCATGTGATTACCTATAAGTTTGTCAAGGTAATAAGACGAGGAAGCAGTCAAATAGCGTACCAAATTTCATGCGAGGTGTGTCTGTTTTAAAGTAGCACCCATGAGTTCAAACGATTTGAAAATAACTATATTTAAAGAGGAGGGCTTTCAATTGCGAAGTCTCAATTCAAAGAAGTAGGGAAAAAAAAGAGCTTTGAAGGACAACTACATAACGTTGCGTTCATATCATATTGTGTATGTATGTTGTGTGTGTCTACTGAAAATATATTCTTTTCCCCTATATGATACGTCATCATCTATTAAGTATCGAAAGGTGCTATTACTAGCGCATGACAGGTGGCAGTTAATGAAATAAATTATTAAAACGTGAAATGAATCCTTAAAAAAAAACCAGATTTGTTTTCCTTATTTTGCACCTTTTCCTCAATTACATGTTTCGCATCTTATAACTTATTGACGTACGTGGGATTTTAGAAAATACTTAAGTTATACTTGCTATAATATACAGTTCTTTTTAAAAGGTATGTTGTGGAGAATAAATGTAAAACTGTTGACAGCTATTGGTGATTGGCATGTTTCGTTTATACAGTTCTTAATTACATATTTCTAAGAAAGAGTTGTTTTTTTTCGGCTTCAAAGAGAAGATGAACTTAGGTCCGGTTTTGTCATAAAAATGAATGTAGAAACCAAGTTTTTATCTTTCAAATTTTTCACCTAGTTCCACTTCTAACACATACAACTGCAAGTACTTATTATTATTTATATTCGTGTGTAGCAAGTCATTAGTGAACAGGTGTCTAAAATGTTCTACTTTAGTCCAAATCAAATGATTTGTTCACTTAAAAAAAAATCTGTATTACCTGATGTGCAGTTGTTAGTATTTAAAATAAAAGTGTTTTCCAAATGAAAAGCAATTTTGTCCTTGAGGAACACTTTAACTCGGTCCAATCAGATAGCTGCAATGTTGACAGTTCTTGCTTCAATACTACCTGCCTAATGCTCTACGGAGAAGGAATGCAGAAACTAATAGGAATGTCGCTTGAATATTTTATAACGTTTTCCATTTGAAATCTGCTTTAGTTGTGTGTATATTATAGGCTGTTGCTGATGGATGTTCTGCCTGAAGGCAGGTCTTGATCTGAAGGAGCATGGACAAGGTGAACCGATGGTCGTTTGCTATTGTCTTCTATGGGATGAATATGACGTCCTAAGGACGGCATCTACTGTTTAACGTGGACTCCGAACCACTTGTATTCTCACTGGAAATAGAACCCAGGACATCTTGATTACGAGACTAACCGAACAAAAACACAATCTTTAAAATTCTAAGGGTTTTTCAAGAGAAATTAGTTTTTTCATATTCATCATACAGATCTTGTTTTGTTTTTTTAAGTTTATTTTCATTTTGTCTTTAATTCGTGATTACTTCTTTTTGCTTAATATGTCACAGAATTCCATCTACCTTGTTCGTATCCCTTTTATTCTCTTCAATCTTTCGTTTATTTACATTTTCAACATTTAGTTCTATGCAAAACTTAATCCAGTCAGTGTGATTCTTTTCTTTCAATCATCTCCATCATTTCTTACCTATTCTCTTCATAATAACTTAACCAATATGCTTTCCTTTTCATTATCTCCAATATTGTGCTCTTCTCTCACTTATTATCTCTATAATAACCAATATCATTTCCTTTCCTACATGATCTCCAATATTACTCTTCTCTCCTGCAATCTAATAAGAACTTAACCAATGTCATTTCCTCTTCGTCACTTATCTCCGCTATAACTCTCCTATCGCCGATTATCTCCACAACAACTTAACCAACGTAATTTTGTAACATTCATTATCTCCAATGTTCTTTTTTCTCCTTATTTTTTTTCTATAATAATTTAACCAATCCCATTTTCTTTTCTTTGTTATGTCCTACTCTAATATATTATTTCAATAATATCTTCACCAGTATAATTTCTTTTTCTTCATCGTGTCAAGTTGGAAGTGTGGTACTGGGTAAAAGCTCTACGTCCTGAAGTCCATGACCTTCGTGGCAATCATCTTAAAGCGGCCATCTTGAAACTTACTCTTTTTTTTAATGAGAGTACGTGTATTTTATTGACAGAGGATTAAGTCAATTTTAACATAACTTTATTCATAAGCTAACGTCCACGCCACGAAAATGAACAAATTTAGTATCTAGAAAGAATCACATCTAAAAAACAGGAAGATGAAAGAGATTATGACCAGGGCTGGAATGGTAAGATTTTGGGGGGGTACACGCTGCTCAATAAAAATCCGGATTTGGGAACACGTTCCTTTATATTTATGCACTGAGGTGGGTACACGCTGTGATTTATACTATTAGGTGGGTACACGGCGTGTACCCGCGTATACCCTCCATTCCACCCCTGATTATGACCATTGTAATGCTATTGAATTTATTTAAGGCTCAGGACGGGATAGGGGAGCGGAAAGAATGCGGGAAGGTGTTGGTCAGGACCTACGTTTAAGGTTCCAGCCCGGCATTGTCTGGTATGACAGGAGA
Source organism: Lepisma saccharinum (assembly GCA_022664845.1). Classification (NCBI taxonomy): domain Eukaryota; kingdom Metazoa; phylum Arthropoda; class Insecta; order Zygentoma; family Lepismatidae; genus Lepisma; species Lepisma saccharinum. Next base: position 105,735 of record JAGDQP010001609.1, read on the forward strand.
AACCCTGGGAAAACCTTAGTCAGGATGATCGACCGCTGGGATTAAACCTCCTAAATGCTAAGCCAACGCTCTACCACTGAGCTACGGCCGCTTGGTCATATTAATGCTATGAATTTAGTTGAAGCAGGTGGGAGTGAAGTAAAACTGTTTTCTCACAACGCGGCAACATTCCTGACTGTATACTTTCCTAAAAAGGTCAAGAATTGAATTAATTTCTATGACTCCAATATCATATTACCTTTAAACTCATCTTTCTGGACAAATACACAAGTTTACAAGCACGAAGAGAAAAAAGAAACAAGCTAATCATCTACTAAAATTGTGTCACGTCACATTTAAAAAAACAAACAAAAAAAAACAGAGGCTGCCAATTAAGTTTTTATAGTTTGATAACATGGAGGCAGAGGAGCGTATAGACGGAGAAAGCATTTAACAATGTCGAAAATAATAGTGTGGAAAATTAGTTCTTTGTTTCTTCGTTTTTTTTTGTCTTCAGTAATACAAAGAAAGAAAGAAGACATGCCATTAACTGGTCACAAACAAAAGTTTAGGGCCCACCTCACTGAGAGACGTTGTGATAAATTGCCTAGCTTCATTAGCACAATAGATTTATTACTGTTGAAGTCTCCGCGTAATGAAATATGTCCGTAATTGAAAGCTAGAAATATCTCATGTGGAACGTTAAATAGATGTGTCTTTTATTTGTGCAATGAGGACAAAACATTATCAAGCAGAGTTTGGCAACGTCACTCTAAGGAGACCAGCTATAGGGAAACAAAGTATATTAAATATTTATTTAGTGTATTCATTAATTACGAAGAGCACGTTCAAGTGCAAAAAAAATCAGCCATTCTTTGACCATAGCAAAAATGAATATTAGAAGAGAGGAACTACTAGCTGAATTTCAAAGAGAAACTACTAGCTGAAGCCAAGAGAGGAAC